>JANHFO010008048.1:2036-16950 GCA_032468095.1 Pareas carinatus | reverse complement strand
CACCAGCCTGAAGATGGCGAGTGAGACCTCGACGAAACGTCACAAAGATATTCTCTATCCTACATGGGAAAAGACCCAAACACACCTAGACTTACATACCAGTACCCATGAAAATCTACGAAAATATAATTTATATATAAATTAAATTTATATTCTGCCCAACTCTCAGTGACTGGGCAGTTAAAATGTTTCTTCATCCCATGTAAGAGGTCTAATTTTGTTTCTACAGCATCTCTTGTCGAGTAACATCCATGTCTCTTCTCTGCGTACCTCTTATAACTCTACCTGATATAAGACCACTTCTTGAAGCTCTCCTTAATTATCATGATAACAGACCACAAGAAGTGCTTCACTCTCAGTTTTTAGAAGCAGTGAATGAGGCTATATTACGGTAAGTAGATTCCAAAATAAGATTCTCTTGTAAAAAATGCTAATTCAATAACCTTGTCTGTTGAAAATTAATTTTATACATCTGTGCTGAACTAAGAATTTATTGGAATCTATTAATAGTGTATGGACAAGTTCTCAGACATGAGTTTTGCTTATTTTTAAATAAATTATCTTGATTATTCCCTCATTTATTGAGCTTTTGTGCATTCTGCTTCATTGATGCAAATGTTGGAAATCTGTTTCTACCGATGGGTTTCATTTTGTAATTGAAAAAGAATGTTTCATTTGTAAAATATCTTGTTTGCCACTGCTGTTGTGTTTTTGTAATGATGATTCAGATGATAGTTTTAAAAAATGTCAGCCTAACATAAAATATTAGTCCTATCCATATAGTCAGTAGAAATAAATGCCTTTTGGCACATATAGTAACATGCTGTATGTATTTTCTTTTTCCAGAAAAGAGTAGAAATCTCTATATCACAATACAATAAATAACACAGTCATATTTTATTTTAGATTTTGTTCAGAGTTAGATGGAGCTATTGTTTCGCACACCCATATTTTAAGGGAAGTCTCCTTCAATCTAAGACATCCCAGTATGTTAAACTAAACTTATCACCAACAAGCATGGTCAGCGGCTCCATGGTCTGGGAATGATGGAAGCAATTATCAAATATATTATTTACTCCTGCTCTAAAAGTAGCTCCTTCAGCTGTTTCTTTTCCACAACCTACTGTATCTGTTTGGTTAATGGGATCTACTGGAAGAAAAGGATGGAGTCTCTACAAGCAAAGTCAGTGGGGATGCCAGTTTTATGTTAAAGTATTCCTCAAGTCCTCAATTTCAGTTGCTAAGTGAGAGTTGTTAAGTGAGTTTTGCTCCATTTTACAACCTTTCTTACTGCAGTATACTAAGTGAATCACTGCAATTATTAAATGAGTAACATGCTTTTTAAATGATCCCTGCTTTCCCCTTGACTTTGCTTGTCAGAAAGTCACAAAAAGTGATCACATGACCCTGGGACACTGCAGCCATTATATATACGAATCAGTTGCCAAGCGTACGAATTTTGGTCACATGACCATGGGAATGTTGCAACGGTCATAAGTATGAAGAAAGGTGATATATCAATTATTTTCAGCGCCATTGTAACTTTGAACAATCACTTAATGAATGGTTGTAAATCAAGAACCAATTTGACAACTGCAGTTTTTCAGATAAACAACTGTAGCAAGAAATCAAATATATGTAATTTTGGATAAAAATATTTCGGATCATGTTAGTGTGTTGCTGGATTATATCACACCAGTACTTGTGTATGCAGATGATGCCTTGTTGACTGAGAACCCAAATGTGTGCCTTGCATAACATTTCATATCTTGAAAGGGATTACTGTAGCATGATCGTTATGCACATATATACCTATTTTTTGGCAAACGTGTAGTATGCACACAGTAGATCATACACTATGATAAATTGGGGGGAATTAAAACCCTAAATATGGAGAAATAAATTGTACATATTAGTAATGGACAGGAAAAACAAAGGAAAGGGTCATGGAGAAAAAACTCCAGGAGTTTGCAGAAGTTACTCAAGTTTTAATAGTGTGGTGTTAATTAAGTAGAGAAAGAATGGATAGCTTTTAGACTTGATAACTTCTTTTGATCCATAGTAAGGAAGATATGCAGTAGACTTGTTTCTGCCTATACTTTGATTTTCTTACCAAGAAAGGTTTCCATTATACTTATTGCTTAGCTCTTTGGTATGAATTTCATCTTTGGTTTGAAATACTGAGAAGCAAACTGTTCCATTGTTTTCTTAAGGATGGGTATTTTCAAAGGTGATCAAAATAAGTTGATGTGAAATCCAGTGGCTTTATAAATTGTATTCAAAAGCACCATATCATTCTTCCCCGTTTGGAATGTACTTTACAAATATCACTCGTAGCAAAGGGCAGTAAAAGAACATTTCTCTTTGGAAACAGAGATTAAAAATAGGGAAAAAGACAAGAATTGAACAACACTTTAGTGAAATATATACAGCTATATCAATTCCTTTCTTAATACAGGAAAAGTATCACCTTATCCGAAACTGCTGTCCTGCAGTTATGGCTTCGTCACCTTCCTAGTCTGGAGAAGGCAATACTACAAAATATTGAACAATTAATATCCAGCCAATCTAGGTCAATGCAAGAGATGGCATGTGTGATAAAAGATTCTTTATTGGTGAGTATAGTCTGCTGCAAGTATTGTGGGCTTTAGAGCATACCTGTCACCTTTCCTGTCAATGCTGCAGTCTCCCATTATCATAACTTCAACCTCCTCATGTTCAAAAAGCACTGATGTGTTTCAGATTCACAAATAATCTTACTTTTAGGCACAAACCATTGAGACATTTGCATCTCCTCTCCAGTTTTGTTGACCAATTTACATAATCTCCAGTGAGCCATGCTATTGAACATTGTGGCAATTTTAATCTGGGGAATGCAGTTATTATTGGTAAAGATGTCAGGATCTCAATTGCATCTTATTTCAATTCTTAAGGACCCAATGTCATTTGTAAGTAAATCTTACAATAAACTTCTACAGAGAAAGGAAAACTCACACCCTAACTGGCTAATTCTGGGATTTAGTAGATTTTCAGGAGCAGACACCAAAATCTAGTTCATCCATTTAAAGGAAAACATGGAAAGGAGACTGGATGAGAATAAGAAATCTCTTATACTTCCTAAGGAAATTGGTCTTCCTCTTTTTCCCCTCTTAGTGGCTTTCCAATTTCCAGCTACCCCTCCCTTCCAAAAAGTAAATAAATAGAGGAAGACAGAGACTAATCATGTTGGTTTTTTCTTACTAAAATTATTTCTTGCTAATGTTTAATAAATAGTTAAGCATATTTACTGGTGCCAAATGCTCTTTTATCTGAGTGCTCAAAATGTACCAGATGTCCTAAGCCAATCATAAAACTTCCTTGTGAGAAAAAGCAAAATTCTGTATGCAGTGCAAATTGTATTATAAACAAAGAGCCTTCTAACATCAAAGCAGTTATCCTAATCTCAGGTAAATCTTCTATTCTGCCTTAGTCCCTAAATATATATGAAGAATAATGCTTATAAAAAAAATTAAATATTAAATGACAGGATTTGTCTCATATAGTAAAATCTTGGATTGGAAGTAGTAGTAGTAGTAGTAGTAGTAGTAGTAGTAGTAGTAATAGTAATAGTAATAGTAATAATAATATTTATTTATATCCCACTCCTCTCCCGAAAGACTTGGGGCGGCTTACAGGCAATTAAGAGCATGGTGCAAACTTATAAACTAAAAACACAATAAAAACATTAGATAATGCCTGATTATAAGGGAACAATAAAATGATATCCAGATTTAAAAAATAAAAACCTATTTAAAATAATCTAACCCCAATTAGCATAGGAGGATCGGGGTACAGCTATCCCGGGGCCAGCCTGATGGAATAAGTGGGTCTTCAGGGCGCGGCAGAAGGTCCGATGGTCAGGAATTGTTCGTATAGTGTGAGGAAGATCGTTCCAGAGGGTGGGTGCCGCCACAGAGAAGGCTCTCCCCCTGGGGGTCGCCAGCCAACAGTGCTTGACTGGCGGCACCCTGAGGAGGCCCACTCTGTGGGAGCATAGAGGGCGGTGGGAGGTCTCTGGGCATTTGTATATATAGAAGACATCTTCTTCAAGCCTACTTAGACCATGCAGGCTAATCTAAAATAAAGAAAGTAGGGTCTATCTATCACCATGTGCCAACAATTATTTTTTTAAAGTCAAGAAGCTAAAGATTCTCAATGGAAACACTTTCTGAAATCCCCATTGTTGAATCTGATTAATTTGAAACGGGTTAAATTGATTTTGATTATCCAGAAACCTTTTGGAATATTTTTTATTCCACTCAAGCAAGTAGTGTTCCCAAAGAGTTAATGAAAACTTGGACAAATTTAATAACAAACAAAAAGTGAACTCTGAAGGAATCAGTGAAGCACCCTGAGAAAAGGAAGTGAAATGAAACAACACCACACGGGCCAATGATGAATAATATCAGACATTTTATTTAACTTCAAACACATCATAAAAAACAATAATTGTTTTAAATAGAAAGCTGTTGAATTATAATTGGGAGTAATTGAAACTCACCACAATATTGAATAAAACATTAGATATTTCAAAACAGCGTTATCTTTGCAATTATCTCTGGGGATAATTGGAGTGGAGCCCATGAACTGTTGTATGCAGAGAGAGAGTCACTCAGGGTTCGTTCTCTCCCTAAGTTGTTGCTGTGGAGCATTTAATGGGGAACTATTTATAAGGGCTGGAGTTGATTCATTTATCTTTGATGCAGGGGTTCAAGGATTAATGCCACTCCTGCTGATTGCAATAGAAGAGCAACAGAGGGGGCAATTTTATTTTCCAAGCATCTGCTTTTTAAATTAGGAAGAAAAAGGACCCTTGGGATGAACCCCTCCCTCTCCAAGGATGTCCTACATGCAATGCTGATTTCAGCATGTGGGGTCCCCTTTGATTCCTCCTCCCTCTCCCTCACCCCAAGTCATACCTGTGTCATTGTTGTTCCTGGTGACAACTGGAGACATTTTGAATGGCACCATGGTCAGCTGTTTGAGGTAATCAAGGTTAAGAAAGAAGAATGATATAATTTTCTGGAGTGTTCTTTACTGTGGTTGCATGCAACTACAAAATCTGGGAAGCCAACTTATACCAAAGAAAATCAAACTGAGGCTGGGTTATTTTGAGTTCTTTTCCATAGTGGAGTATTTATCGCCCCCCCTTGACACTTTGCTCACTGCTTCTCCACTCTCATGATCCAGTCTATGTTTCTTCACATTTAGAAAATTTATAATGAAAGAGACATGATCTCTAGTGAGTTAGAATGTGGGAAAGGGAAAGAGACAGGACATGATTGGGTTTTTTTTAAGCTGACTTTGACTGATCTCAGAAAGCCAAGAGTTCATGGAAGATCACCAGGAAATCCTGGAACCAGGAAATAAAACACAGAACAAAACTTACCTGGTTGTGGTAAATTCCGTGTTTTCCCTCTGAAACATCACACCACCTGAGTTTTGTTGGTCCTGACTACTCATCTTTCAGGAACCCTTGAAACCTGTTTTTAAGCTTTTCAAACTGGCTGTTTTTCAAGGCCAAGAAGATAGTTGAGCATTTGCTGGCGTATTGTGATACTCTGGGGAGTCACTTTGCATTCAGTTGATCAAGAACTGTATTTTTCAGACATTGTATTCATATTGTCGAGAGCCAGTTTGATGTAGAGGTTAAGGCATCAGGGTAGAAATCGTGAGATCATGAATTCTGGTCTCATCTTAAGCACAAAGCCAGGTGGGTGACCTAGAGCCAGTCACTCTCCCTTCAACCCTAGGAAAGAAGTAATGGCAAACCAGTTCTGAAATCTTTATTTATTTTTTATTTTTTTATATGACGTGTGTTTAAAAAGTATCAAATCTTAATTTCCCCCACATAAACAATTGAAACACGGGAGGTGTCCGTCAGTGCAGATGTGTAGGAGACATTCATGCATAAGCATGAATTTTTTCCCACTCACAAAAAGTGTCAATTGCTGGCAGTCAATTGAATGTGCAAGTGTAGTGAGGGCCCATTGGATTTGGCAGCTTCATCACGATAATGTACCCGCCCATTTTTCACATCTGATCTAGACTTTCTTGGTCAAACACAGCACTCCCTTGGTTCATCAGGTTCCCTAATGTGGCTCCGTGTGATTTTTGGCTATTCCCCAAGTTGAAAAGGCTGCTGAAAGGGACCCGATTTGAATCAAGAGAAAACATGATGTGGAATGCGACAGCCCAGCTGAACATCCTTCCAAAAGATGCGTTCCAGAAGCATTTCCAACAATGGTGGGACCGCTGGGAGAAGTGTGTGCATTACCACGAAGACTGCTTTGAAGGAGATAAGGATGAATGTATTTTCTATGAATAAATGTATATTTGTAGACCAACATTTTGATACTTTTTGAACACACCTCATACTTCATATTTCTTAACCATCCATTTCCCTCCCTTCATCTTGCCAAGAAAACTGGAGGGACTTGTTCAGGAAAATTGCCAGGAGTCAACAATGAATTCATAAATCAATGAAAGATGATTTTATATTGTGTTCTTAAATCCTTGTTAGCCATCCAGAGTCACATTTGAATTGAATGACTCTTAAATCCTTTCTTGAAATCGTTGGAAGCCGCCCTAAAGACTTTTGAAGCAGGGTGATATGCGATATATTGACTTGAGAACTTCTTGTGGTTCATGAGACAATTGACTTGGGCCAAAGTAGAACCCAATGGGGCCATCTTCTGAGGAGACTTGTAGAATATTGCACAGTAAAGAATGGGTGATCAAGAAAAGAAAAAAGTCTTTTTCTACAATCCCTCTGTCAGGGTTCATGGGTTACTGAAGCTGAGGAATACTATATAGATACCATTTTAACTTATATTTGAAGCAATATAAAGCTGGTTTCTTTTTTTTAAAGCATGCAATTTGTAACTAGGTGTGTGTACATGTGTCTGTGTTGTTTAATGATCAGACTGGCTTTTATTCTCAGTGCTGCTAATTTTATCTCGTTGAATTCATGAAACTGGAGTTTTAGGAGTTTTGATTTGTTTTTAATGGGTTTTGCATTATTTTGTCTGATGGTTTTTAGGTTAATGTCTTAAAGCAACATAGATCGCTGCATTTGCCATCTTGATGCACTGGACTTTCATTGATGTGAAAAGCATGTGAAATGGAAGCAGAAGTTATTTTAGAGGCTGACCTTTTAAAAATAGATTCAGGTTGCCAGGTGTTTTATTTTATTTGTGATTGTGATATATATTCTAGTGCTGCCGTTGTTCTCAGCCTTTTATGCAATTCATTTGCGTAAGAGAATGCTCGTAGAAAAGATTTTCTCCATACTAAAAACATTGGAATATAATTTCTATCATGCCCAACCAGTTTGTCTAATCAAGGGGAACTGATTTAATAAGTCACAGTTTTCTCCTGTGTGGGACTTCCTTTTGAGATAAGAAAAAACCTGCAGCTGGTATAAAATATGGCAGCCTCATCTTCACAAAACACAGTAATTGTGAAGTTCTTTCATTGCTCACTAGTATGTTCCTAGGCCCAATTCAAATTGGTGGTTGTCCGTTTCACATCTCTACAAAGCACAGTTCTGCAATCAACCAGAAACTCAACCTGTTGGGCTTAAATCTGCCCCTGTGGTCTGGATAGCTAAAGAGGAACTGTTGAGATCCACCCTCCTTGCTTGTAAATTACATGGAACATGGATAAGACATCAGGTCTTTTCTGTGGTAGTCACCATTTCTGGGACTTTTTTCCTTAGAGATACTTTCCTTGCCTATGACAAACCAATGAAATTGGCTGCCTTCATATGAAATTGATGGTATTAAATTTATTCTCACATATTTACCTTCAGTGCATTTCATGTCTGTTTGTTTCCCAGAGTCCATTGGAATTAAATTTTGTTACTCGCATAGATGTAAGAACTGTGGTGGCACAGTGTTTAAAATGCAGCATTGCAGGCTAACTCTGCTCACTGCCAGGAGTTCAATTCTCACCTGTTCAAGGTTGACTCAGTCTTCCATTTTTCCAAAGTCAGTAAAACGAGGAGCCAGATTGTTGGGGCCAAAATGCTGGCTCTATAAACTGCTTAGAGAGGGCTGTAAATCACTATGAAGCAGTATATAAGTCTAAGTGCTAAGACAATAAGAATAGAGGAGGTTTGGGACTACCAGAATGGAATTTATATTACCAAGCCTTAAGAATTAAGGAATGGATAACACTTAGAAATAAGAAATGGGTGGTGGAGGCAGGGGAGACTGCCAATTTCCCAGCCTGGGTGAGGGAGGAACTGCCGAGAATGACTGCTCTCCTTTGCCCCAAAGTGCCTTTGAAAATCCTCCCTTCCCTCCTTTGCCCCAAAGCACCTCTGAAAATCCCTCCTTCGCCTTCATGCAGGGCAGAGGCCTCGGCAAGTTCCTGGCCTGGGTGCGGGAGGATTGCTTGGAGGAGCTGCCAGAGGATTGGGCGCCCTGCTGATCAGCTGGCCAATGGGGCATGCTAACCCAGGGAAGGTGCCAGAGGATTGGTCAGGTGACCACAGTCAATCGACTGGCTGGCAGGATACGTGGACCGGCAGAAGGGGTGAAAATAAGGGAATGTTAAAGATAAGGGTTATATTATGAAATTTATTATGCATATTGTCTGTAAAGTTTAATTAATGTTCCTTCTCCCTTTCAATATTTCTCTGGGATGTTAAGAATGTATTGTATTGACATGTTAATGTTAAAATAAAAAATAATAATTTGAAAAAAAAGATTTTAGAAAGAAGAAATATTTTTGAATAGCATTAAAATAAAAAAGGTTATATTCTCATATCATGTACCTGAAAAGTTTTTTGCTTTTTAAGATTTACTGATGTCTAAACCTTGACCTTGAAAAAAACAGCTGTGAACTATTCTTGAAAATAAAGTAAATATTTGAACTTACCAAGAAACAAAACTGTGGAAATTTGTTGCAAGTGAGTAAATGTTAAACAGAGCCTCCACGTAAATAATGACAAGTCAAAAGAAGAAAATCACTCAAGTGCTATTAATGACACTTAAAAGCAATCATTTAAGAAACTGTTTTATCATTATGCTGAAGAAATGGATGCTAGCTTTAAAAAGATTCACCAAAAATTGGATCAACAAAGAGACTTGTTTACACAAAATTTAAAAGAAAGGGGAGATGCCAGAGAAAAGATGAACACAAAAGTGGAGGAAATAAAAGGGACACAACAACTCCCGGAGATTTGATGGTGTTTAAAGTGAAAAGATTGAATTTCAAAATAGAATTTTGAAATTTCAATACAGAATTTCAAAAAGCTGTCAAGGAAAGACAAGAGGGGCTTTTCAAAAAGAGAGTGTTAACTATGCTGATTAAAGCAAAGAATAATAAAACCGGACAAATGAGTATGAAAATATATCTAAGGAAATGCAATGATTTAACAGAATCACTTTTGAGATCCTGGAGGAAGATAAAAGGGGAAAGGATGAGAAGATGGAGAGATATAGAAATAAGAATGGAGGGAAAAGAAATTGTGGGAGTTATGGAAAAAGTTTGGACAGATTAAATTATCGTAAATGATTGTTAATTTTTGGAACCTTACTGGCAAATTTGGAAATAATTTTAATCATGGAAATTTTTGGGCAAACTAAGACATTAGTTAAAGTGATTACTGATATAATTAAAAAATATTATGTTGAGGCTGTAAAGATTGAGAAATTTGAGGAGGTGTTATAAAATAGAGTATTATTTAATTGGTTTAGGATATTTAAAATTGAATTTTGATGTGGAAAATACTGATAAAAATGGAGGATTTTGATTTTGATTAATGATTAACAGAAAAAGGAAACAATTGCCACTCTGTAACGATCTATACAAAATACCTATAAACATTTGAATTAGCTAGAAGGTTCAAGATGTTCAAAATGGATTTAAAAGTTAATTGATAAATTGATAAAAAAATTGTATTGTAATGATATGAAATTGATAATATTGTGGTTATGTAGTGACTTTTATAGAATCTTTTATAAAATTTGAAATTATTTAAAAGGCCCAGGAAGTTTAAAATGGATTTAAGTGTTAAAAATAAATAAGAGAAATTTAAGATGGAAGATATAGGAAAAAAACCTGGATAGATAAAAGTATTTTAAATGAACGTAGTTTTTAATTCTAGAGTATTACTTGTAAATCAGGATAGGACTGTGATGGCGAACTATGGCACGGGTGCCAGAGGCGGCACTCAGAGCCGTGCATGTGGGCACGCACGCCATCGCCCCAGCACAGATTTATTTACTAGAAAGCCAGAGGGGCGTGGGGCTCCCCACCTCTTCTCCACGTGCACTTGAGGATATTTCTGACATTACTTGCCCCTCTGTCCAGCAACTCAATGGGAGTGCTTCCTCCCTTCCATGTCTGGGGTAAGGCATGTGGCTCAAATGCAGTGCAGAATCTGTGGCAAAGGTGAGAGAAAAGAGGAGCTAAGTTGGAGGGGATCATAGCTCACAGTGGGCCGCAGAAGCTGGGGTAGATTGCCGGAAGGCCAGCAGAGAGCTCATGTAGGCCATGGACGGGGGCATCACCGATGGCCACAGGGGAGGGGCATGTGTTGCCGTGTTGGCACTTTGCAATAAAAGTGAGTTGCAGTTTGGGCACTCGGTCTCTAAAAGGTTCGCCATCACTGCGATAAGATTTTAAGTGACCATCGATATAATTGAGAACTTTTGAGGATGTTATAAAAATATGATATTATCTCAATTAGAATGGTTTATAAAATATGAAACTAGTTGAGGGGTTTAGCATTTTAAAATGGGTTTAAAAGCTGTATAGATGGTTAGATAAGATTGAAGGAGTAGGTGCGAAATAGTTATCAAATTTGATAAGTACTAATGAAAGGTGTTTGAAAGGTATGTCCAACTGGCTGATGTCCATAAAAATATGTAAACACATTGGTTTTTGTTTTGTATATATGAAAATTCCAGAGAGGGTCTCCACTATGGAAGCCTTTGTGCATCCAAACGTGGTCGATATGGAAAAAATCTGGACATATAAGGATATTTTAGATTTGGAAAGAAATTTGAAACCTAGACTAGTACTTGAAAATCAGGGTATGATGCTTACATGGTGGTTATATATGCAATTAAAAATAGATATGATAAAGATGCAAAAGCAAAAGAATTTGAAATGGGTTTGACAGAATTTGATGAGTTATTGATTAATGATGAGAAACTAATAAAGAAATTGTATAATAAGGACTTCATTATCATGGATCTATGTGTAATATTTCAATTAACATTGAAAACTAATTAAATTCAGTGTCAGTTGTAATTGGACCGGGAAGAATTTCATAACTGGAACACCTGTATTGAAAATATCCTTTGAGGAGATTGCTAATGTAGTGAATGACCAGCAGTTGTGAATCGTCAAGAGGGCATCTCAATTCAGTCTTAATTGCTGACATATATAAAAGTTAAGGTGAGCATCAATTATCAGATTCACTGTTATTTCGTTTAATAAAAGGATAACTTTCCCAGAGATTTAGGAGTCAAATTTTCAAATGGGGTATCAAATCCATTTTGCTTAGATACCAAAGAAATCATAGATTATTGTTTTTCTTTTCTTACAGTACACCTTCTCTTAAAAATCCTTCTCAGAAAAGAAAAAAGAAGGAAAGGAGAGAGAAGAAGGATCTAATAAGAGAAAAATCTCGGCAATGGATATGATCTTGGAATTTAAATTTGAGATAACTTGGTATTTAATTCCACAGGCAAAAAAAAGTTGGAGGGATTTCAGACCTAGAAAAGTGATAAATCAATTATGAAACCAAAACCTCAATTACAGTGCTGTCTGCTTAATTATTTGACAAGTTAATTAATCTCCTAAGCAATTGCTATTGCATTGCCACTGCTGTAGTAAAATGAGCAAAATATAGCTATGTCAAGTTCTGGATATCTTGGAAATACAGAATTTAATAAGACACCTGGAAAATGCCTGATAATAGGTGTTAAGTAAGGTCAATCCACCTTGGTATGCATAGGAAATGCAGTTCCGTCTTCTGTCCTGAAGGTGTTTTCTGTGGCTAATTATTTAGCTACAACTAATTACGACATGTATTCATTGGCACAAGCCTTTCCCCTATCTTACATGTATTTTTTCTAGGAGGAGATGTTTTGCCTCCTTTCCATATTGAATGGTGTCACATCTAAGGATGGTACCTCTTGGCTTGTTAGAACAATGATGGCGTCACTCTTTCTCTTGCTTGAAGACAACACAATTACAGCTGCCATTGTAATTGATGCTGATGGTTTTTAGGAGAGAAATGGACACAGATTATTAGCTCATCAATCTTGTTCCTTGTGGTCTCATTGCCTCTAGGTTACTTTTTTTCTTGTTGCTTCTTCGTTTGGAGCCTATAAATTGCTTTAAACAATCTGAAGATTCTCCTGGAGCAGGCAGCTGGAGAACAGAAGGAGGGAAAATGAGATTGCTCCCTTAGTTTAGATCACACTGTAGGATCAGAACATGTCGCCTGGGATAACAAGTTATTTTGCTCAAGGGACTGAAGGGTGAGGTCCATGCTAACAGTCTGGTGGAAATTAAAAATGGCATTCTGTAAGAAAAAAATTGCAAAATTATAGTGACGGATTGAGAGATCTTTAATTCTTCTCCTCATACAAGATCAGACCCAGTATCATCTTACTCACTATCAGTGACAATTATTGGCAATGACTCCTCATGGTTTCTGAGTAGAAATCTTCCCAGCATCAGATGTTCTACCACCATAGAAGGCAGCAACAGTGGAAGTGTCCTTATAAATGGATAAGGTCTTTGGTTTATTTAGTTCAGGATTGTCAACAATGCTTTCCAGAAATTTCCCCAATTCTTCCTGAAGATACTAGGTATTGAGCATATGCCTATCCTGTGGACCCCATTCCCACAATTTCAACTCATTACTAATTGACAATTCATGTATATTTCTTTTTCCAAATTTTTTTTGATCTGTCTGTGGACCCCACCCCCTGGCAAGTTGCCATGAACCCCCCAGGGTTCCCTGGAGCACAGTTTGAAAACCTCTCCCTTAATGAAAAGACAAGGAAGATATGAAATTCAGAGACAGACTAACTCTTTCCAATCCTTAAAGCTAGAGTATATTGACTCTGAGTATGGAGGTTCTGTCTCCTTCCCTTATAAAACCCCTGTGCAATAATTGTTTTTTCCATAGTCAAACAAAGAACAATCCAAACAATTGTGTTATGTCTCATTCTGTTCCCATTATGTAGCACCATGCTACATAGGAGGACACATGTGTAAATTAGGCTCTCTCGGTACAAAAGCAATCCAGTGTTGCTGAAATCCCACTGCCTCGGATAATGAATAAATCTGACAAGAGATTGTTGTGGGTGCATCTACCTTGCTGTGCAGCGAATAAAGTTCACTCGATGGAAAATTGCATTCCAGGGAAATGCTATCTGACAGTACAAATGTATTACTTGGGAATTAATATGTATTTTATTCACAGCCAAATGCTCAAATAGAGAGAGTTTTACATAGATTTGAATGGCAAGCAATGGAAAGGAAATGTTTGGGCTGTGTTAAATGGAGTGCAAAGATGGCAGGTTGCCTTCCCCAAATGAAGAGATACACCAGTGAAATTGGTCGTGCAGGGAGCTGTCTAAATCAAACCTTGATGGAAACGTTGGAAGTACTTGATTCATTTTAGAACAGCTTCCTCTCTGCCTTAAACCCCTATATCTTTTTCCTCCTCCCCCCCATTCTAATTGGAAATGTATTGAATGAAGTAATTGCATTAAAGATATCCAGATCCCTTGAAGTTATATTTAAAAAAAGGAACAACTCATTATTCTGGATACCTCTAAGGAAACCAAACTGCAGTTATCACCATGCCTGCCATTCTGCAGATGTGCTTACTCAAGCATAAAATGGTAGCACCACTGGTTTATTAGCATATAACTGCTTAGCTCTTGCACACATCACAACTTTGAAAGATACACATGCTAGGCATCTGCTTTCAAAGGGGCATCTTAAGCAGATGCTTGCGATGTCTATAGTCTTTATCTCAACTGTGACATGAGTGACATTAGCAAACCTTGTTTCCCCTATTGATGGGAATAAAGTCTCTTCTCCATGTTTGGGTCTCTAAAAATCTCTGCAAATGAGTTAGAAGCCTCCCCTTCACGTGACTGGCTTTCTGTAAACAAATATATTTTCAGCAGGAGATAATATAATAATAATAGAATCCCTTTCCTTAACATCTGATAGGAGTAAGTAAGGGTAAAAGTTTCCCTGTCAATTGTGTCTGACTCTAGGACAGAGTACTCAACTTGGTTTCTTGGCTGACAAGAGCCAGCATTGTCTGAAGACATCTTCCATGGCCATGTGGCCAGCATGACTATATGCCAAGGCTCACAGAATGCTGTTACCTTCCCATGAAGTGGTACCTATTTATCTACTAGCATTTGCTTGCTTTCAAACTTCCAGGTGGGCAGGAATTGGGGCAAGTAATGGGAGCTCCTGCAGGTGTAAAGAGCTTGAGGCTTGAACCTGGGGTGTCAGCTCTCCAGGTGATAATCTCAATGTCTTTAACCACTGAGCCATCACACCGCTTTCGATAGGATTACAGTCCCTGAATATTGTATTATTTGTAAATATCGTGTTTCCCCGAAAATAAGACACTGTCTTATATTAATTTTTGCTCCCAAAGGAGCACTAGGTCCTATTTTCGGGAGGTGCCTTACTTTGGGGGAAACAGGGTAGATCCCCAACCGCCAAATAACACTCCCCCGGGCGGCTCCTTACCTGATTGAGCAGGGTGCAGAGAAATGGGGTGGGCTGAAAACTGCAGCGCTCAGAATTCGCGCGCTTGCCGGCTCCCGGAAACGCTTCCAAAGCGCTTCTCAGCTGTCTCCCGGCTGTC
>JANHFO010008045.1:13020-29411 GCA_032468095.1 Pareas carinatus | reverse complement strand
TGATTTTAATATGTTCTTAATGTCTATGTTTGTTAGTGTTTTATATGACTGTAAGCCACCCTGAGTCCTTCTGGAGAAGGGTGGGATACAAATAAAATTTGATTTGATTTGATTTGACAAACATATATATATAGTGCAGAATAATAGGAGTTTCCTTTTTGTTTAGAAGAAAGGAACTTTGTTTATTCATGAACCCATTGAATTGTGTGCATGGCATAATGAACTAGTTGAAGTAACAACAAGTAAGCAATAATCAGTTAAAAGATCTCTGCATAGGTTTGCCAAAATTAAAATAAACTGATTAGGTATATTCTCTATTCTCTTTGTCCCGCATAATTTATCATCCCTTCTGAACTCAATAAATTTTGGTTAATTTTACTTTTAAATATGATACCATGTTATGAGATGACTTCTTCAGATGAAATATTTACCATAGATTAGAATCCAGAAAATACACTAGCTTGCAAGCAATCTTAAATAGAAGTGATTGCTTTAGATTTCTTCTTGTTTTATACACCAGAGAAAGGAAGTGAAAAAAGCAGGACTCTGGAAGCGGCTAGAACTTTTCCTGACATAAAATTGTTAATTGTCACCAATTAAAGCCTCTTCTGAAAAATTGATACTGCCTGCTCTGATCAATAAAGATTGTGTGTTTCATTCAAGGCCATTTGAAATATACAGTTTACCATTTCCAGACTCATTATTTTGCAAATGCCATTCTTTGAACTAGCAGCTATAAAAATATATCTATTTAGATCAATTTTACTCTATTTAGTTATGCTATACAGCAGCTTTCCACAATCTTTCCAACTTGGTGACTTTTTGTGTGTGTGAGGGATAGGTCTGTGTGAGTGGCAGGCGTGCACAAGTCCATTTTAACAAGCTCCCACTGCTTGCGTGAGTGGAGCTTCCTGTACAAGTGCAAGCTCTCACTGCTTGTGTAAATGGTGCTGTAGTTGTGAATGCAAGTGCCCACTGCTTGAGGAAAAGGAACTGCATGCCTGAGCACAAGCAAGTGCCGCTCACGTAAATGGAGCTGTGCTCACACGTGCACTCACCCACCACTCCCACGGCCCAGTTCTGATCCAGCCATGGCTTGGTAGTGGACTGCGGCTTAGGGTTGGGAACCCCCGCTATACAGGTTTAACCTAGTAGCAGTCATTTGCAAATTCTCTCTCTTTCCATAGAACATATTGTAGAATATATTGATGCTATGGCCAATACCTTCACTTCCAAAATAAGAGATCAGTTGCATTTTGACAGGCTAACTTAACTCTGAAGCCACGTATATAAGTATGTTTGGGTGCATAGACTAGTATTTTAAAATTTTGTGTATCAGAATATAATGTCTTTCAATCAAGCTTTTACTACTTTACTATGATTGTATAAAGTTGCATGGTTTTCTTCAATGCATTGGAGTGTTCAACACAGTGTTCATTGCTATTTTTTCCCAAGTATGGTTAACCTAATGTTGAAATTAGAGTTACAATTAAATAATTTAAAAATTTGCACATAACTGATATTTTGTTTCTTTATCCTTTAGGGATATTCTTTTGTTGCTCCTTCTATCTTATTTAAACACAATGCAGCCATTATGGATCCAATTTATTTTCTGACAAAACGTAACCAACCTGGAGTTACAAATATTGCAAGAAGTGCTATGATGAAGGTAGTCATAAGAATTTATAGCTATTAACCATTCGAACTTATAAAATAATTCTCTAGTACTTAATGTATTTTGTTGTAAAATATAAACTAAATAGTTTTCTTTGCTGTGCATAGAAGAATATCTTATAATTTGAGCTACTTTTGCTATTAACCTAGTTAGCAATAGATTCCTCCCCCCGAAAGTAACAGTAAAGCTCTTATATCTTGCTTGTTAGCTGACATTTGACATGTGTTTAGCTGATGTAAGGCATAGAATATTGCACTAAGCCCTATCCAGGTCTACCAGGGAAGTTGTTACATGTATATTTCCATACCACTTAAAATAAGCTAAGTCTAGAAAACTGTGCAGATTTGCCTTTATATTCTTGAATGAATACAGAAAACATACACATTTAGTAATATAAACTGTGTCATGGGCAAACATGGAAACAGTAATATACCTGGCCTCGGCTAATACTGCTTGAAGCTCTAATGAATAGGCAACTTGTTAATAAACATATTTTCTCTTAACCTAAACCATCTGATAATGAAATTCCTTTTTCACATGTAAGTGTACACACTTATTTCTGTCTATTTTTTATTTTATTCAGTAACCGTTAATAAATAAAATACTTCATTTCAGGACTCTCCATTTTATCTCCACTATGAGCTGGACTTAAAAGAAAAACCGCTGGGAGAAGGAAGTTTTTCCATCTGTCGAAAATGCTTACACAAGAAAACTAGACATGAATATGCAGTAAAAATAATCAGTAAAAGGTATAAAGACAACCAATATATATATTTTTAAAAATATAAAAATAAAGTAGTGTTAATTTCTATTAAACCCTGCAATTTAAATAGTATTCTTTATTGGCCAAGTGTGATTAGGCTCACACAAGGAATTTGTCTCTGATGCATATGCTTTCAATGTACATATAAGCTACAAGTGATAAATTATGATCATAATCATAGAATACATTCATGTAAAAAGATTCAACATGTCATAAAATACATTCATCATGTCATGAGATGCATTTTTGTGTTAGGCATAGCACAGTTATAGAATAAGCAATCTACTAGGATGCTAAATAAAACAACTACTATAGATTGTAGGATACAAGCAACAAGTTAATAATCATACAAATAATAGAATAGGTAATAGGAAAGATGACAAGGATAGTAGAGATACATCCCTACTAATAAGTTTAACAGTGTTATGGAAGTTGATTGTTTAGCAGAGTGATGACATGGGGGGAAAATGGTCCTTGTGTCTGGTTGTTTTGGTTTGCAATGTCCTATAGTGACGTCTGGAGGGAAGAAGTTGAAACAGATTATGTCCAGGATGTGAACAGCTTAAGCTATACAAGAAAACAGTGACAGTAGCAAAACTAAAATTGTAAAGCTTTGGATGAAACCCTGAAATAGTATAATCATTATAATTTTACAGTAAAAAGTCTGGGAAAATAAGAAGCATGCTAAAAAAGTAGCATAGTGGTTAGATAGGCTCTCCTGGAAAAGTGCTATATTTTCTTTCTTTTTCTTATCTCATTATATTAAAATTCTGATCTCCTATTTCTTACTTTCTTTATAAACTTTGTTTACTCTGAAAGGGAGGAGAATGATGATTATGTATGTATGAGGTATAATCATTAAATTCTGAGATTAGTTCTATAAATTGAAATAAAATTACCTGATTTAAATTTGGCTGCCACCCCTTTCAAAGTAGTCCCTTAGGCAGCTGTCCACCGTAGACCCAAGTCTCATCACCAGTAATGATCTTGTACATGAATTCTGGGTCACCCAGGGACTGCTGATGGAGATCGTGACAGGCTTCGAGACAATGGGCTGTTTGCTCTTCTGACAAACCTGGGCACGACCTGGCAGCAATGCGATGCATGTTCAAAATTGATGTCAAGATCAGTTGAACCTCTCCAAATGACACATTGACAATGTCTGCAATTTCTCTGATGGTTCTGTGTTGATCATCATGAACAATTTGTCGAATTTTTGCGGAGTGTTGCACATGTGTGGCTGACCTGGCCTCTCGTCATTCTCCAGTGATGTTCTGTCATTTCTGAAGCACTCAAAATACCTCACCCGACTCATTGCTTCATTCCCGTAAGCTTGCTTCAACATTCCATGGGTTTCGGTTGATGATTTCTCAGGTTTCACACAGAATTTGATGTTAACTCTCTGCTCCAATTTCGAGTTCAACATGATTTCACAAATGTGCGGATGCATGTGCTAACTAAAACGTCTGTAACACAGGGCTCAATGAAGATACTGCTTTGAAACTTTGTGTAGCTTCTCCTCAAGTTTGTTATACGTCACTGCTGTGCCCATATGGCAATCACGTGATTCATTCTCCCACATCAAGTACAATCTCGGAATGTAATGATTACACCTCATATATCTACACTATATTGCCAAAAGTATTGAGACACCCCTCCAAATCATTGAATTCAGGTGTTCCAAGCACCTCCATGGCCACAGGTGTATAAAATGAAACACCTGGGCATGCAGACTGCATCTACAAACATTTGTGAAAGAATGGGTCACAAGAGTTCAGTGAATTCAAATGTGGTGCTGTGATAGGTTGCCACCTGTGCAATAAATCAATCTGAAATTTCCTCGCTACTAAATATTCCACAGTCAACTGCCAGTAGTATTATAACAGAGTGGAAGCAACTGGGAACAACAGCAAGTCAGCCACAAAGTGGTAGGCCAAGTAAACTCACAGAGCGCATGCTGAGGTGTACAGTATGCAGAAGTCACCAACTGTCTGCAGAAGCAATAGCTACAGGCCTTCAAACATTATGTGGGCTTCAGATTAGCTGCATCCAAGCTGTACATCACTAAGTGCAATGCAAAGCGTCAGATGCAGTGGTATGCAGCACTCCGCCACTGGACTCTAGAGCAGTGGAAATGTGTTCTTTGGAGCAGTGGTCGCCAACCTTTTTGACCTCAGGGACCACCAAATTCATAATTTGAAATCCCGAGGACCACCAATATGAATTTTTAAAAAGATAAATATAAATATTTATATATATATAAATATATAAATGTATTTATAATATATAATAAAGATAAATATAATTATAAAGATATTTAAAAAGATAAAGCTCCAGGGATGGACTACAGGAGAGAAGGGAGACATCAGAGGCTACCTGCTCAGGCAAAATGTGTGGGAGAAAGAAGCCGGGACAGGGCTAAGGGACATTGAAGTTGCCTCCAAAGTTGCCTTCAGATGACAAACTGGAACTCTGAATTGAGGATGGAGTGAAGAGGCAGAAGTTTCCAGATTAGTTCACCTACTTGTTTGAATTTGAAATCTAAACATGAAAATGGCAGCCTTCCTGCTCGCATCTAACAGCTGGTATTCAAAAAGACAATGTCACTGTACATCATGATAAAAACCCATCAATACACAAACATGTCCAGGTACATTTATTGCATTTGTACCATTTTGCTTTTTCCTGCAACTCGATATAATCAGGATTTTTACACTCTGCCATAGATGGCGACTCCCATCTCTCAAAAGCAGGTAGCCAAGATGACATAGAGCAATATTCCTTCCCACTCACCCCTACCCCCCATCCTTCTATGAGAATAATTAGTTCTATTCCCCAGTTCTTAAAAGAACAAACCACCTTCAGTCAATCATAGATCGCTATATCACCAACTGCCATCTTCTCGCATGGGAATTAGAGCCTGCCCACACCTCACTCTTATTGGTTGGTTGATCACATGGGCTGCCACACTGATAAGGGTTTCCAAAACATCACATAGAATTCCACCAAGTAGTTTGATCCCTGCCCCCACCAGCCTATGGGGAAAGTCTCCTTAAAGGAACAGGTCTCATTTTGAGCCAATCAAGCATCAGGGAGGAATTTGACACCCGTGCAGCCAGAGGCTGGAGAAGGCAGAGGGGTAGTGGGGTGTATGTGTGTGAGTTGGACCCTGATCTTGGCTACTTAAGCCCAAGCTCAGCCCAAAGACGTCAAAAGCCACACTTTTTGAGAGAGACAGCTGAGCTGAGGGCTCTCCCCCATCTCACCTGAGGACAACAAGAAGCCTTGCTCAGAGGCAAGAAAGAGACCAGCGTAACCTCCATCTGTGCCAGGAGACCTCGTTTCCCGAAGCAAGTGAAACGGGGAACCCGAGCCCCTGCAGCCCACTCAAATCTTCCCGTGGCCCACGAGTTGGCGATCGCTGCTCTGGAGTAACAAATCACGCTTCTCTGTCTGGCAGTCTGATGGACACGTCTAGGTTTGGCGGTTGCCTGACTGCATTGTGCCAAGTGTAAACTTTGTTGGAGGGGAGATTATGGTGTGGGGTTCTTTTTTAGGGGTTACTTTGGCCCCTTAATTCCAGTGGAAAGAACTGCTAATTTTTCAGCATACCAAGACATTTTTGATAATGTAATGCTCCCATCTTTGTGGAAAGTTTGGGGATGGCTCCTTCCTGTTCCAACATGACTGCGCCCCAGTGCACAAAGCAAGGTCCATAAGGACATGGATGAATGTGTTTGGGTTGTAGGAACCTGACTGGCCTGCACAGAGTCGTGACATTAACCTGTTAGGACACCTTTGGGATGAATTAGAACAGAAACTGCGAGCCAGGCCTTCTTATCCAAAATCAGTGCCTGATCTAACAAATGTGCTTCTGGAAGAATGGTAAAAAATTTCCATAGACATACTCCTACACCTTGTGAACAGCCTTCCCAGAAGAGTTGAAGCTGTTCTAACTACAAGACTGGGATGCCATTAAAGCTCATGTGTGTGTAAAGGCAGACGTTCCAAAATTTTGACAGTATAATGTGTCTTCATACAAGCTGCCATTCACCTCCATTCTGGGGGCAGTAGCATCTGAAGGATAATCTCAAATTATTTTGCTTAATTAACAAGGTCAATGTTTCTTCATGCTTTAAAAGATTATGTTTAGTTGAAACAAGCAACTGTCTTACATAAAAATATTGAAACATTTTAAGTACTTACAGCCCATACTTCAACCCTGGGCATTTTAATCACCACGTCCATCCATTCTTTCAGTGAATGAAAGAAACTCATCCATTTAGTGTTATTTGATATTGGTTTCACTGTCAAACTGCTCTTACTCTTAGGAGGTTTTTCCTAATAAGTTACAGGGAGGAATATTCTGATTATCCTATTAATTTTAACGTAAATTTTAGATCTGGTTTTAAATTGGTTTTATATTGCGGATTTCTAAATTAGCCATTGAACATATGTTATTTTAAGTTTTTTAATGTGTTAAATGTGTTATTTGTTCTAACTGTTTTTATCTGGCTGTGCACCGCCCTGGATCCCTTCGGGGAGAAGGGCGGTATAAAAATCTAAATAAAATAAATAAATAAATAAATAACTGTTTTATGTATTGCATTCTAAGATGGTAGAAAATAGGTTTTAGTCTTCTTTGTGACATCCCTTCGGATGATTCAAGAGTGATGTATTCTGATCCATCAGCCTTCAGTTTTGAGTACTGAACACATCTAGTTCGTGTCTACAGATAGTCAATATCTTTTCTATTTTTATTTTTATATTTTTGAAATTAAATACTTGCTAAATATTGTCCTTAGAACTGAAATTAGTACTCAGTGTATGATCTGCCCAAAAAAGAATAGACTAGAACTACTCTATTTCTGATAAAGATAAGAAACAGACGCAGTTCCTGCCCCCAATTGTACAGTGTGCGGAATACAAAAGTACAAGTTCTTAATGTTACAAGAATCTTAGCCTTGTCATTTGTCACAGTTTGAAAACTGGTGGATGACCATTATATTAGGATATGGGTTTTAAAGGCACATTGGTTACATCTAAGGAAATATTTTAAACTTTTAAAACTTTGCAATCCAGTTTATGAAGACAAAACCAATAGCATTGTCAAATCAGAAATTTGTTTTATTATAATATTCACTGACTTAATTTTTCAGACTAGAACTCAACACTCAGAGAGAAATTACAGCTTTAAAACTCTGTGAAGGACATCCCAATGTTGTGAAATTGCATGAAATTTATCATGATCAGGTATTGCAATATGCTTTGATTTTCTGTATTTGCTTTGCATCATCTTTTGAAAGCAAGTGAGAGAGGGTAGTGTGAATATTAGAAACATTTCTGTTGATTCTCAGTTAGTTTTCAACCATTAGTAAATTATTTAAATAAACTTAATACCTACAAAAAACATGGAAACTTCTAGAGTAAAATTATATGTGAAATAATTTCTGTACTAAAAATAACCAGTACAGTACATGACCTCATTATATGAATTAGTGTTATTTTAAGCACTATATCTCCAACAATTAATTTAGCACACAAGTTTTTTTCTCCTACAAATGCATATAGGTATCCAGAAGATGCAAAATAATATTTTTGCTGTGGGAATTATTTATTTATTGCATGTGTACATTGCCAACTCAACAAAATGACTCAGAAGAGTTGTCAGTGAGAGACCCACAGTAAGATTAGAATAAATGTTTTAATCCCAAGCTTGGTCAAAGCTTTACTTGTCAGAGAGAAGCCAGCTGGTGCCAGTCTGATGAAAGGGTATCAGCCAATATAAACTCAACCCCTTTCTCAATTCTGAATAGAAATATTCTAGCAATGTGTCTCTTTCATCCTAACTATTAAAGGCTTGGTATATTCAGTATCTAATAATACTATATAAAAAGTAAAATAAAAATCCCTCTTGTGTTTTCAGAGAAGAATAAAAAAGAATAAATGATCTTGAGGAAAAACAAAGGAAAAATTAAATATCATTGCCAGTAACTTTTAGGCTTTGCCTGTACCTGATGAAATAATTATAAGAGGATCTATTTTATTATTGTTTAAACTACAGGGTTTGCTATTCTCAAAATATTAACTTTTGTCTATAACAATGAAAGCCTGTTTAATCAGGATGTATCCACTTCTTTCCAGGGTTAGTAAGTAACCCAAATCATATCAACCTCTCAGTTGTTGGAGTATAGAATCCAGTGATGTGTGATGAGACACTTATTTGCTCATTGGGATTTCCGTTTTGGAGCTAAGCCAACAGAACAAATTTTGTGGGTACTTCTGAAATTCAGGAAGGTGGGATAGAAGAATCATCTGTTCCATTTTGAGGGTGGCAGCTGATTTGACTTCTGGAGGGTGGCAGTTGAAAGAATTTTCAGAACTGTATTTATATTTTAATTGGATAGTAAACCTGTCCAGCTAATTGTTTTTCTTCTTCTGAATTTAGAAATATATTTTCTAAAAATTATATTTGTTTTTAGCTCCACACATTTCTAGTAATGGAACTATTGAAAGGGGGAGAATTACTTGAACGAATCCAGAAAAAGAAGTACTTTAGTGAAACTGAAGCTAGTTATATCATGCGCAGATTAGTTTCTGCAGTGAGCCATATGCATGATGTGGGAGTAGTACACAGAGACTTAAAGCCCGAGGTATGTATTTAGGAAATGTGTGAAGCTTGTGAAGTCTGACCATTCTCATATCTCCTCACTTCCTTATTAATTTTTTTGTTCTCCTTCTCATTTGGTTATAGCTGTGTTTTTTAATAATTGATATAAATAAAAACATTAAAAATATTTATAAAACCATTAAGATAGGAAGAAGTTATCTGTCAATAAGGTAATATTTCCTCATAAGAAGAGATACATAACCTATGAGTTATGAGAGGTATCATTTTAGTCAATTGCCTATTCACCTTTCCTATAATATAATAGCCTTCTTTGTATTTGTATTAGTTTTATTTGTTAAACTGAGTGTCCATTATACATGCACTGTTTTCCAGCTTAGTGTTAGAACTACTCCAGCTTACATTCTAAGTGAATAAATTCCTCTTCACTGGAATTGTGGGAGGGATTAGGCTGAATTAAGAGGCAAAATCGAAAATACTGTAGTGTTCTTGTAATGGAAGATTTCTGTATGTAGAATAAAATTATTTGGAATCCTGCTATAAGAAAAACTATGCTTGGGCAAGGAGTGTAGAGAGTAAGGAAGATGACCTTGACAGCAATTTGTAAGAACTCTTATTATTAGATTTTTAGCCTGCCCTTTTCCCCACTATCTATTGAAAGAGGCTGAATCATTTTTAAGTCCAGAGAAATATTTGAAAGAAGGGGAAGGAGGTATATCCCAGACTTGTTATTAAAGCCAATCTCAATCAAAGTAGTTTTAGCATTCATGTGGAGTTCATTTCCTGGTCTGTTCTTATAGGGCTGAAGGGCTAACAAATTAACTTGGAAATAGAAGATACTGCTTTGAATAAACTGTTGAGTTTATAAATCTCACTTGTTCTTAAGAAGCTGTTAAATAAGTGTAATAATTTGGTATGATTTTTTTCTGTGCTTATTTGCACAGTACAGTATCTCTCTGCTACTCATTAAAGCAGATTTTTTTAGCCTTCCATATAAGCATGAAAAAATCTGATGCTACTTTAAGAGTTGCAGTAACATTTAATGAGGGGCTTTCTTAAAGCTGTATTTTTTCAGCTTCCTGTGAAAATCTGAAAAATTATTAGCTAGTTTAGTGAGTAGCTGAGAGGTGCTGTACTCATGTGAGATCTGAGATCTTATTAAATCATTTTAAACATGCGCAGCCCTACTTTTCACTAGATTTGTAGTTGTCATTTGACAGCGGAAATTGGGACATAGAGCTCCATCACTAAGAAATGTAGTTGGAAAGTGCAATGTCACCATGGCCACGTGAATTATGATGGCATTTACAAAAGTTCCAGTTGCTAATGTTAGGTGAATCCCACAGGTCCCTGGCATCCTGTGGTCTTATTATCACCATTTGAGGCTCCTTGCTGGCTTCCTCATTGACTTTGCTTAATGGAAGCTGGCAGTGAAGATTGCAAATGGCAAACACATGACAGCAGATCACTGTGCCCAAATGATGATCATGTGATGCTGCAATGGCTGCAACTATGAGGAACTGCCATAAGTCTCCTCATTCCATGCCATAACTTCAAATGGTTGCTGAATGAGCAGTTTCTGAATGAGGCCTATATTGTTTTAAATTTGGTTTTTTTAATTCTTAATGATTAGACTTTTAGAAAAAACATTTTCTATGTACATAAGCTATAACATGGAGTTATCTTTTGTCATCAGTAAAAAAAAACCATTTCAGCATTACTGGATATAATGAGACAATTATATTTACTGCGCTCTAATTTTATTTTTTCAGAATTTATTATTCACAGATGAAAATGATAATTCAGAAATAAAAATAATTGATTTTGGATTTGCTCGATTAAAACCTTCAGACAATCAGCCTCTTAGAACTCCATGTTTTACCCTTCATTATGCTGCTCCGGAGCTCTTAAACCATAATGGTTATGATGAATCCTGTGACCTCTGGAGTTTGGGAGTTATTTTGGTATGCATTTTTGATGTTTTTAAAGAAGTATCCAAGCATGAGTGATGACAATATTAATGGAAAAAAAATTGTATTTGATGTATACAAATGTTTAACATTGATGTTGAGCAGAATATGAAATATTTCAGTAGATCTAACAGAAAAGGCTAATAAAGGTGAACTGCAATGGAATTGGTTAAAATCTGCAGCCTTTATAGAAATAAAATCTGAATCCAGTAAAATTATAATTGAAAACATGGTCAAGTATTATAAAAGTTAACCACCTGTCACATACAGAAACGTTTAAACTAATTGCCTAGTATGTATAATTCCTGAAAATAATAGTATTAAATATATTTATCATAATGATAAATTCAGCTGAGGTTTTGCCTTGATTGCTAGGAAAGCTAAGGAAAGTGGTGGAAATAATTCTGATTGTACGTGAATTAGATCATAGGAAGACTGATGATAACTTTTGATCATTGTTAATCTTTTAATTTAGTCAAATTTATAATTGGTGGCATAATGTTACTTACAATTAAATTTGTTTCAATGTACTACCGTGTTTCCCCGAAAATAAGATACTGTCTTATATTAATTTTTGCTCCCAAAGGAGCCCTAGGTCTTATTTTCAGGGGGTGTTTTACTTTCCGGGAAACACGGTAGATCGCCCACCCCTGAAAAACTCCTGGCTCCCCCCTCCTTGCTATCCCCAGGCACTCCTTACCTCATGCAGAAAAACTTCCATACAGGAGAGCAGAGAGGGACACGCGGCTGGGCTGTTTGCAGGGCTGACTTCCACAGAGAGATCGCTGGTTGAAATCTTCGGGATTCCGAATTCCCGCTCTTTCAATCGGCTGTAAAATGCTTTGGGAGCGCTTGCGCAGAGAATTCGGAGCCCTTACTATTGTAATTCTGGGCTTAATTATGGCTGTAAGTAGAGGAATAGCTCTGTAAAAATGAACCTTCAAATTATTAGATGTATAATTTAATATTAGTGATATTATTAGTAATATGATATATAAGAATTGCATTTTTCTATAAGTATTGATTTAAAATATTTCTTTTTTTTCCTGAAAAGTATACAATGCTTTCAGGACAAATACCCTTTCAGTCTCAAGATACCAGTATAATATGTACAAATGTTTTGGAAACAATGAAGAAAATTAAAAGAGGGGAATTTTCATTTAAAGGAGATGCTTGGAAAGATGTTTCTCAGGAAGCCAAAGATTTGATACAAGGTATATATTGATCACCGACTTTTCTAATAATTCTTATGCGTATTAGACAGACATACAGAAACTTTATTTTGGTCATTGAGCAAAAATGAATAAAGCAAAGTTAGCCCCTAGCATCAATGACCTCTTTGTAAGTGAACTTACACATAGTGTAGAAACATTTTCCTACTTTTACAGAGATAGATTATCCGGTTGTTTAAAAAATACTGCAAATAAAAATTATTGGAAGTGTTCCAGAAATGTAAATAATAAATGGGTAATCAGCTGGTGGTAAATGTCCACGTAGATCTGGCAGTACAAAAGAAGATGGGGATATTAGTAATTTAATTCTTGGAAATTACTAAAATTTTTGCTGAGGATGCTAGCACAATCTGTATAAATTAATAACTTAAAACTCTGTAATGTAATAGATTTCCGTTTCTTTAAAACAGCTTCATATCTTATTATTTCATAGAATCTAATTCAGATCTTCCAGCTTTCAAATTTGTATGTTTAAAAAACTTTCATGGTTTGAAGTATATAATCATTTCTAAATTGAAATGAACAGAGTGATTTAACCTATTTAATATTTCATGACCTTTCTGTAAATAAAGTTTCATTGTAACAATTTACATAATAAGAGAAATGTTGAAGTATATATATTTAAAATAAAGATTGATAAATTCAGCCATAATTGCTGAAAATAATTGCCAGTATTTAACTTATCAATGTTAAATAAGTACCATTCAGTCGATAATGTGTGTTATTTTAAAATATCTAATGCATTCATACTAGGACTTCTTACAGTGGATCCAAATAAGAGGATTAAAATGACCAGTTTGAGACACAATGATTGGCTTCAAGATGGTTGCCAACTGTCATCCAACCCATTAATGACTCCAGACAATTTAGGATCTTCAGGAGCCGCAATACATGTCAAAGTGACTTTTAATGTAAGCTCACATTACTTTTTTCTAAATTAATCTGTATTTCTTTTGTCAGCCTATCATTTACTTTTAAGGCAAGATGCAGTTTGGATACATATACACTAAGAAAGTAAATATTTTTAGTTAAGTTTTATTTTTATTCTTTTAGCAAGGCACATCTTTTTTTCTCCATCTTTATGTAATGAAACATTTTTGCTATTTTCTGTTGAACAAAAGAAGTAGTTTGTGGGAGGGGAAAATGGACATGTGCTATATACAATTCCCATTGAGGGTGGAAATATGCATATGTCAACTTTCTTATATTATCAAATTGTATTAATTATACTAAAAGTATATATTCTGAATTATGTCAGTTGTTGGGTCTCTTAAAGATAATTCAGTTTCACTTAAGTCAGGCTGTCTCTCTATCAAGGAAAATAGTAAAGTTGATGGTTTATGTGCGCTCAAGTTGGTATTGACTCTGAGCAACCACAAAGGTAGATTTTCCCTTGCAAGATCTGTTCCTAATCGGATCAGATTAGACCATTTCCAAAAATGCACCCATTGCCCCTGTAATTCTCCATCCTCCTTGGGACTGGTCATGCTCTTCTTCCTTCAGTGTTATTTCCTATCATTACTGACTTTTCCAGAAACGTAGGTCTAAGATATTGAAATTAACTATAAGAAATCCTCCCGTGGGAAATTGTGCTGATAAGAGCAGACTTTGAGGGTTGACCAGAGAGATCTAAGAACTGTTTTTACTGTTCTAGGCTTTTAACAAGTATAAAAGGGAAGGATTTTGTCTCCAGAATGTTGACAAAGCACCTCTCGCAAAAAGAAGAAAAATGAAAAAGACAAGCACAAGCACAGAGACCCGCAGCAGTTCCGGTGAAAGTTCTCATTCTTCTTCCTCTCAATCCTATGGTAAAACTACCCCTACAAAAACACTGCAGACAACACATCCTGTAGACAACAATAGTTCAGAGAATATCTTTCATTTCTCTGATTGAAGATCTGTTCTCTTGGATAATAATTGAAATTTGTTGCCTGTACTCTTTGGAACACAGTAATGAGATATGTTTACAAATTGCCCCTTCTGATTTTTGTATTTCAGTCTGAGCCCAAAATAGGACATGTTGAAATACCACTGTGACTGTAGCCAGAATCAAAATTCAAACAAAAAGTGCTATGTTTTATTTTAATGTGTGCGCATCCCCAACATTTTAAAAAAGATGTCTGTAATTCAGTGGCATAATCCTGCACTCAGGAGCCTGGCCTATTTAGACTCTCACTAGTTCTCATAAATCTGCCAAGTCTTTTCATTCCATTTGGTTTTCTTTTTAATAGATAGATGAAGAGAGAGAGAGAGAGAGAGAGAGAGAAAGAGAGAGAGAGAGAGAGAGAGATTTTTCCATATAAATATATATTTTATTGTACAAATTCATGTATGTGTGTATAAAATCCTCAACAAAGATGTGTTGACCAAACAAAAATGACCTGTTTCCTCATATGCAGAAGCTATTTTCTTATGTGAGACATATACACAAGTCACTTCCTCAGTATAACAAGAGGTCCCTGTATAACACATAAGCAGCAACTTAATTTATGTGACAGCTTGGAGATCATATAAAACTTTATTTCTTTCATTATTTAAGCTAATGTCTTTTTTCTAGTGAGAAAAATTATTTGGAATTTTAAAAGTAGATAGATAGTTTTCAAATATAAAAATTATTTTTCTGTGAAAATTTCATATTCCTTTTATCATATGAGTCCAAAAACCGAGCTAAGTATGCTATGACCAGAGGATCCCAACCCACAGTCCATGGACTGGCACCGGTCTGTAGCATGCCAGAAACCGGACCGCACAAACAAGTGAAGCCTCATCCGCGGGATGCAGACAGCATGCAAAACCATGCCCTTTCGGTCCATGGAAAAACCTCTCTCCATGGAACTGGTCCCTGGTGCCCAAAAGATTGAGGGCTACTGTGCTGTGATACATGATACATTAAAATTGACAATCAGGTTGCAGCTTAATATTCAAGATATTTTTATTCTTTATCAAGCATCTATGTGATTGAGGTTATATTTGATAAGTAACTTAATTATATTGTATTTGTTGGCGATGCTGTAATTTGCTGTAGCAATTTTAATGAGAATTATAGAACTTCTTATACTATTTAATCTTGCAATACATTTTTCTGATATTTTCATGTCTAGACGTAATATATCTGAGTTTGTCTGTTTCACACTGGGATATACTTTAATGCATTTACGAAGATATTCTGCCAAGCACTGTGCTTCATAGCTCTACACTGTGTTTTGCTACAGTAAAATTTTCTACTGTAGTTATATTTTGGATTCATAAATATGGATTTTCTGCTGCATTTTTAAATGATAATATTTTAAATTATAAAGCATGGTTTATAAATATATGCAGAGCTCTTCCATAGCTCACATGCTACAGTTCTGCAAAAAACTAGAGAAGTAGTTTTACTGGATAATTAGTGAGGCGATTTGTATAAGTTTGTATCTACATATTGGCATGATTAGACCTCACCTAGTGAATTTTAGAAATACCTTGTTGTATTGTAGAATGAACAATCCAAATCCTATGCAAATCCTCCTTTTCTATAAAAACTATAACTTCTTTACATAATCATATCTATTAAGAGTTTTCGGAAATCTCTTGCATACTTCTTAAGGGAAACTGAGAAAAAAAGCCTAGAAAAGTCAGAATATTTTCATGAAGAATTACAGAGAAACAACAAAATATGCATTTTTGTGTAATTTACTTGGTTTTTGTGGGCATCTTAATTTCAAGATAGAATTAGAGCAGTTTGTCTATTAGATACTGAATTAGACAATTATTTCTGTAAACTATGCATCTAAACCTATACAGGACAGCATCTTGCATTGGAAAAAAACCCTCTGTTTGGTTATCAATGATAGACACTCGCAGATACAGAACTTTTATTATATACATTAGGAAACTACAACATTACATTACTTTTCAACATAATTGCCATTCAAATTGAGACACTTTTCATAACGCCTTACAAGGTTTGAAATTCCTTCTGCAAAGATATCTCTCCTGGGAATGAAGCCACACCCTGTAACAGCATCGTGAAGCACATTGTCATCATAAAAGTGGTGTGATGCAAATCTTGGTTTACAATAAGGCTTGCCCGCCACCGCTAGACGCACATAAGAACTTATGGAGCAGTTTTGATCAACCCCCC
>JANHFO010008043.1:210406-227922 GCA_032468095.1 Pareas carinatus | reverse complement strand
CCCCCAGAGTTTGGGGCTCCTCGTTTCCTTTCCCCCCCCTCGCCCCCCCCAACTTCTCAGGGTCTGGGGTTTCTCAAGACCCGCCTAAATAAGGAAGGGGATCTGGCCCTTCCCTGATGGCTGGCCACCAAGGGGGAGAGAGGGCTGGGGGGGGGGCTGCTGCCAAACACGGTCAGTTGAGGGGATCCACGTTGGGATGAGTGGGGATGATGATTGTTATTTCTATTTAGCGTGTGGTAGGCACATCACATCACAATTCTCCCTAAGTTTACAAATTCAGGGGATGACTGTCAGTGTAAGGGAGACTTGATGGGGTTGCATACAGAAAGTCTGGGATTTCCCTGATAGGCACTGGGGGGGGGCATTGTTCCACTATGCGCCGCACTGTCTTCTTTGGGGCACCTCAGCTGCGCTCTGGGGATGGGAGCTTTCCCCATTTATGCAGGAAATCAGCAGACTGGCCATGGTGTGTGCTGATGCTGTTAAGAGTTGCCCAGGTTTTGTGAGGTAGGTCAAATCCTGTTGGGTCGTCTGTTAAATAGAAATGGGTGGGGATGATGGAATTTGGGAGAGCCTTCCTTGGGCTTCCTTTTTTCCCTCAACCCTGGCTTGTTCTTGCCTGAGGCTGGGTTTTCTCTTCAGCCCCAAAGCTGGAGAGCAAGCAGGATTTTCCTCTAGAATGTGGATCATAGTCCTAGCTGTAACCCCTGGCTGCAAGAATCCGTGCTCCTGTGCGTAGGCAGAAGACAAAAAGCAATTTGTTTCAAGAAAAAAGAAGCATGCTCAGGTCCCACGGAAAGAATCTGCATAAGGCAGGTGTGTTGCACAGCAGCTTCATGTCATACTTGTTGCTGCTCAGGGAATGTGACTTCTTTACTGTAGATCAGAACAACAGAGTTAGAAGGAACCTTTGAAGTCTTCTAGTCCAACCTCATGCTCAGGCAGGAAACTCTATACTATTTCAGACAAATTGTTGTTCAGTTTCTTCTTAAAAACCTCCAGTGATGAAGTACCCACAATTCCTGGAGGCAAGTCATTCCACTGTTTAATTATTCTCACTGTCTGGAAATTTCTTCTTAATTCCCGTTTGCTTCTTTCCTTGATTAGTTTCCATCCATTGTTTGTTGTTCTGCCTTCAGATGCTTTGGGGAATAACTTGACCCCCTCTTCTTTGTGGCAGCCCTTTAGGTATTGGAACACTGCTGTCATGTCACCCCTGGTCCTTCTCTTCATTAGACATACTCAATTCCAGCAACCATTCTTTATCCAGGGTCATGTACACAGAAGAGGACCTGATCCAGCAGGTGCTTGATTTTGCAATGAGTATCACTTCACTTGCAGCTTGCAATGAGCATCACTTCAGTGTTCCTCATATCATGACTTGTAGCCATGCAGGGGGGGGGGACTCAGGCTAATGCAGAATATCACATACTACTCTACGATGAAGGCTTGTGCTGGTCTAAGAAAGAGAAAAGTTATAGTCAAGGCATGGTTGCCAAGCAGGCATATAGAGCTTCGTTTAAAGTAGTGCCTCTTCTGGAGATGCACTACTAGGTACAGCAGCTCTTTTCCATTCAGACCAATAGGAACAGAAGAAACAGCTGACACACACACACCCAAATATGTGCTCAGTTTTTAAGGTGGATGCAGAGAAGGTCTACATAAAATAGCAGAGATAGTTGCACTGCAATGGGTGGAGTTACCCGTATGGCTGAAAGGAGAAAAGATTCTGTGCTGGCTCTCAAGGAAGTTTGCGAAAAAGCAACAGCAGAAATCCTAGTGTTGTGTTGAATGCCAAATAGAGTCAGAATGGTCGCCAAACTATATTTGAACTAAATTCAGATCAAATCAGAGGTAATTCCTCAGCAGAATGGAAGGCAGTAGATGTGTGTGGTCTGCAGTCTTTGAAACTGAGAATATCATGAGGGGGGCATTGTACTATAAATGGTAGAATATCTGATACTATAATATTTGCTCAAGTTTATTATTTACTTTTAAATCAAATTGCACTACTGCAATTTGTTCTTCCTCTGTTGCACTGACATCCTGTCTTTCCTCAGGTAGTTCAAGGTCTCTTATATGTAGATCTTCCTTAGTTTTATCCTCACCGAAGCAAACCTATGAGTGATGTTGGATTGAGAGATTATGAGTGGCTCCAAATTACTAGTGAATTCCATGATTGAAGAAGGACTTGATCCTGAGTTTTCCCAGTCTAAGTCCAGCACCTTTACCATTACAGTAGGCTAGCATTTTTCTTTATTGTGACCCATTTCTTTATCATTGTTAGTATAGATTGAAAAAGCCAGCAGTTAATGGAATCCAGATGTAGGTGCAACAGATTGATTCAGTGGATTATCTAAACAGAAGACAAATGCGAATGTTGAGGGGGGAAAAGTCATAGCATACATAAAAATTGCAAGTTGGTACTATATCTTATTTTTCAGAAATCAGAGGGGGGATTAAGTTTTTTTTCACATAAGTGATTAATATAGTTAAGCAAAAATAAAATACTGAAGAGGTTTATTTTGGTCCAGGTTGAAGAAATGAAGAGTTGGATATAGAGTTGTAAAAGTTGGGTGATACACATAAAAAAAATGAGAGGTTACGCTTTAGCTTACAGAAGATATAACAATGTGAACCAGTTGTAATAATGTAGGATTTCATTTTGTCATCCCTCAATGTGTAATTTTTTTCAACATACTGGTAATAATAAGTGGCTGATAATGTATTAAAAATGTAGAATCTGAAAGTTGCCCAAGAACATTGTATGGAAATAGTGAGATTTATTATGATTCATTTTTTCAATGTAGATTTACTGAAAGTAACATATTCTTCATGTATATTCTCACTTTACAGTTGCTTGCGTATTGTCACCTGTGCATTGTTCAGGTCTTAAATAAGTAAATTAATCTACAGGTGTTTTGTAGTACTGTTTTTACAGAATGCTGATAGCTACATTTGTATGTTTTCGAAGGCATCTGCTCATATTGTGACCTTAATGTTTTGTCTGATGCAACCTTTTATGCTTTATAATTTTAGCATATATGGAAAAGTTGGATACTGTGGCTAGATATGCACTTACTTTAAGTGGGAGATGATTCCCTAAAATTGATTATTTCAATTATAAACAATCTCTTCTAATTACTGTACCATTGAAAGTTATCTGATGATGGCTGTGACCACAGCATCAGTAGATCAGAGACTGCCAAGGCAACAGAATGGCTGTAAACTAAAGGCTGCTCTGGAACTATTGCAGCAAGAGAAAACTTACCTGGTCTTGTGCATCACTAAATAAGGGAGGAGTTGCTGGTTTATGTGTGTTACATACCAATTTCATCTTAAATTACTTTTTCCTTGTAAGTTGTCATATACAGTGAAAAAGTTGGTTCTTTTCTAAACAACTGGTAGTGTTCTGTAAATTACAAAAGTTTAAACATCTTGGGGAAATAGAGCAGGAGTGTTGTTTTTTTCCTTCTTTAATTCACAAAAGTTTCTATAAAGAAAACCTCTCCAAGAACTGCTTTATTTCTGCATGTCTCTGATTGCCTCTTGACTGGATACAGTCAATCGTCCAAATTAGCAGTCAGATAAAATGCCTGTTATATTTCAACAGATTATTCAGTCTGTCAGAGCCAGCTAACTTTGTAAGTAAAATGTATAGTTTAACACTTTTTCTTTCTGTTTTTTCATTTTATAAAAACATAGTAATCCAGTATAGGCAGAATCATTGTTTTAAAGTCAAAGTTGCATAGTTTTGGTTTAGTTACTATTAATACAAGACTATTGCTATTTCATTAATAAATGCAATTTAGTTGTAGTAGGTAAAAAAGCTCAAGCAAGTCCTCTTAAAATTCAGTGCAACTTGCCATCCATAGCCTTAGTGAATTCTCATATTGATTGATCAGCATGTTGTGAAGTAGTTAGCATATTTAACGTGTCATTAAATAATATAATATAAACATTCAACTCAAAATTAATCCATTTTGAGTTTGAAGTAATATGTTCCAAATTCAAAAAGTTTGAAATGGCTGTTCCATTCTTGCCAAGTGTTCCTACTCTGTCCTGTCCCTTCTGGACGTGTTTCAAACTTGAAATGGTTGTTTCCATTTCAAAACTTTTGCTTTATAATTTTTCTGAAATGATTGAAACACTTCCAATAAGGGCAACCTGTTTTGAAGTTGAGACATGTTGCATGCCCCTACTAGGTTTTGCCTGTTGAACTAACTTGTTTTCTCAACTTCCAGCATCTAAGTATATTATAAAATATAATACTTGTACTATAAGCAGTATGGCTGCTCTATTTAGTCTGTGATGTTTTATAATAAGTAATATGAACATTATTGTGATCTTTTAGTCAGATACTGAAAAGCATTTAGATCAGAAATGCTAGTAACTGAAGGTTTCCAGATCCTTCCTAAGAAACACAAATTGGGAAAGTATAGAATAAAAACGTACTCTACAGAAGATTTAGAGAGCCTAAACTGCCCACATAATTGTCTAGGATCATCCATAATCTGTAATCCACTATCATACTAGTAATTAATTTTCAGAAATAATCCTTGCAATCTATTCCCCATGTGCCTCACTTTCCTCCCTCGTATCAATATTTCTTCATCATGGTTGCTGTAACTGTAATCTAGTCACATTCTCCTAAACATTGCTGATTCATCTCTTAGTATGAATGTGATACAGCCATTTCTAATATACTAGAAAAGTCTTCAACCTTGGCAACTGTATGACTTTTAGACTTCAACTCCCATAATTCCTCAACTAGCAACTGAGGAATTCTGGGAGTTAAAGACCAGAAATCATAAAGTTGCCAGAATTGGAAACCTCTGTATTAGACAACACATTGGGTCATCATTTCAGAAATATTCCCTTACCTAAATAGAGAAACAGAATGACCTGGGTAGGCAAAAAAGCAGTGGGGGGTGGGGTAATTGCCAATTTCTTCCCAGCTTTCCCATTAGCTTTCCTAGTGTGAACCTGATAGGGAAAGTTTGAAATGATAATATCCTGACCATGGATGAGCACACTGTAGCACTAAATAGGCCATAACCTTGTGACATTTTAGTCCCATGGGAATGATGGATCCTGGATTCTGAATGCATTCTTTACGCTAGCCCATTTAAGGAATAGTGGTTGAAAATTTGTTGACTTACAATGGCCTCTTTTGCCCAATTGAAGGTTGCAAACAGACAAATAGAATTTTAGTAGTATATAGATCCTAGGAACTATTTGTATTCTTGTCCTCTATGAATAAGTCTTAATTTCTCTTCAGTCCAGTCTAATAGATCTCTATATCACGAGTGAATGAATTTTATATTTTAAACATGTTGATTTAATTTGTTTTCTTTTCCAAAATCTTCCGTTGTTCCATAATATAGTCTATAGCAGTGGCCTCCAATCGTTTGGGCACCAAGGACCAGTTTCATGGAGAAATGTTTTTCCATGAAGTGGAGGGAACGTGGTTTTGCATGCTGCCTGCATCCCACCAATGAGGCTTGGCTTGTTTGTGCCGCCCAGTTGCTGGCATGCCGCAGCCCAGTGCCAGTCCATAGACCAAGGGGTTGCGGATCCCCGTTCTATAGCATCTACCGTAGTGAAAATTGTTATACTCTTAACTTCTTTTAACCTTTATAATAAATGACATATCTAGAATATTCTCTCTTTTTTTGCACATTTATAATATGTAGCAGGTGTGATGGTTTTTGTCAATTATTTATTTAATTACATTAATTCATTTACATTTTATTTACTTATTAGTATTAGTAGCAGAAACTTTATTGATTTAGTCATTTGACCATATCAAGAGTATAAACTATGACATGTATAAAAGTAAATGAAAAGTAAACAATAGAACATTTACTTATAGCGTTTTACATATTGCAGATTCGATAAGGATTCTTTGGTTTATCCATTTCGTTCAACTTATTTAAAGCTGGGCCTGTGGCAGTTTTGCCTTATTAATGCTTTCTTTTTTCCTCATCTTCTCAGTTCTGCTGTCTCAATAATATTGCTAGAAGAAAGATTTTTCAATCAGTTCTGGTGTGTCATTGCAACCTGCAAAAGGGAATCAATTTGTGTACCAAATGGTAAGGGTTTTGGTTTTTTGTTTGACTCCAGAATCTCTGTATAAAATGTCTGTTCTCTTTGGATAATTGACCTAAATCCTACTGAGAGGACTTAGAACATTGAGATACTTTGGCTGTGTCAATAACTATCATATGTAGAGATTTTGTTTGTCACAAAAAGAACTAGGTTTGCTCTTTGTCTTCAGTTACCTCCCTCTAAGCAGTTAACCAAATATTGTCTCCTTAGAGGGGCAGAGCTTAAAAGAATCAATGAGATATTTAGCATTGGTCACCTTTGAAAAAGAAAGTACTATACACTTGACATATCTCAAACCATGGTACACAAATTCTATTTATAATCCTTCCAGATACAAAATCTAGTTTTGATATAGAGGCCCTATTCTGAGACAATCCTGAAAATTGTCTCTGAGGGGATCAGAAACAAACAAATTCCTGCTGCACCAAAACAGATTTATCTCCTAAGTATATTTATTAAGATTCAGATGATCTATTAATTATCTAATTAATAGATTATTTAATTACCTGTTAAAATATTAATAAGGTTTATTAAGATTAAGATCAAATTGTGGCGTATGTTATTAGATCTCATAATATGTGAATAGCATGAGTTTTTTAAACTTCCTTCTCCATAGTTTTTGCAGCCTCTGAGAATCTGCTCTTAGGGGCTAGGAAGATGATATGAAACAGCAGAGGCATGAAGCAAGGGAGTAAAATCTGAAGAACCTTAGGTGGGAGATGCCTTCGTGAGCCCAAATATTTCTTGATTTAAGCTGTTGGGTTCATAATTAAGTCATGAAAAGTTTTGCTGGAAAAGAATGATGTAGCGCAGTGTTTCCCAATCTCAGCCACTTTAAGATGCATGAATTTCAACTCCTAGAATGCCTCAGCCAGTCAAGATGGCTGAGGCATTCTGGGAGTTGTAGTCCACGCATCTTAAAGTGGCTGAGATTGAGAAACAGTGATCTAGTGGATACACCATTGGCTTCTGAGCACTTCCTATTCTATTCCTTAGAGATTCTTTCCCATTCAACCCAGTTTCAACACTGGCTTGTGATATAGTATGAGATTATACTGAGTTTAGCGTTAATCAGTGGATGCTTTTTGACCAGAATTTACAAACTATAGTAGCTCTACAGCCTGGCCTTAAAGCTAGAGTAAGAGATCAATCAAACAACTCTAATGAGAGCTCTAAATCTCCAAAACATTCTTGATCTTGATTTTTCTATGTTAAAAGTTAAATTGTGCCTTAAATCTTTATTTATTTATTTATTTATTGGGCCATGATGTTAGATAATTTTGCTGGAAGCAATGTTTGCTTTGTATAATTAAGAACTATTTAAGATCGATAGTTCAGGGATATGCACTCTTAATGAGATTAAAAGAATAGCTTTTCCACCAGTGTTACATGATAAAATGTGATACTAGAAGTAATATTTCAGAATTGTTATATTTGCAAAAATGTCCCGTCCCTTGATGCTTCATTCTCATGTCCAGGTTTTGTATTTTCAGGCTAACATTTTTCATATCAGTAAATTTGCAAGACTCAAAGCGAAGGTATCATGCTAGAACTGAATTGTTTAAAACTATTATTTATCTTTCAGATCTGTAATGCTACCGAATTACAACAGGGACCAAATATTTCCCAGGATTAAGTAAAACTTTTATAACAGAAATGTGCTATGTATTAATGGGTAAGGATGTTTTTTCTTATCTATTTATGAAAGTCATAATTAAATAATTCATATATTAAAGTTTCAACTCATGTTTGAAGCTGGGCAATATATTTTTATGCAATTGTTACATTTATAAATACATGTTTGAGGAAAGCTGCTGGAGTGACCAGAAGGAATAAAATAAAAAATGAGACCATAAGAGAAAGAATTGGCATAGAACCAATCTTAAATTACATATAGAAACAGAAAATAAAGTGGTTTGCTTACCTGGAGACTATACTGTGAGATTCCATACCGTATGAGGCATATTCAAAAAGTGGAGAAGGTCAAAGAACGTGAGACAGACAGAGAAGAAGATGGAGAGACAGCATCAAAGACACATTACAGGAGCAGAAGAAAAGAAGAAAAGAAAAAGGAAGAAGATCAAGGGAAGGAAGTGAGGAAGAAGGCAAGGCGGAGAAGGAAAAAAAGAAAGCAAGATGTGAAAGATAATAATTTATGTTTGATTGTAAGATGTCGCCTTGCTATGATTGTCAGTATAAATGCTTAATATAAAATTAAAAATATTTTCTAAAAAAAGACACATTACAATAACATCAATTAACAATGGTCAAGGCTTCCAGATGAGCAAGAGCCAGAACTTTGTATCTCCCTAGACACTCAAAGTGTGTCTTTGTTACTTTACAAGCTGGTTGAGGCATTCCAGAAGTTGAGGTCCACACATTTTAAAGTGGACTTTGCTTCAGATTGTGAAGTAAAGAAGAAAATAAATACATATATTCATATATAAAAAGATATTTAGAAACATATCAGAAAGAAGGTATCAACGTGTTTATGATGGGACTTCAATTATAGTGTTAATGTGTTTGTACTCTGAATGAATTCATACAGCACACAAAACCAAAACCAAACAGCTGTATTATGACTTACTACTGTGTATGAACTTACTCTCCTTAAACTGAACATATGTTTTCTAGTGAATGTGTTTCTGTTAAATTACATTGCTGCAGAAAAGAATGAACTGGGGTAAAATATTGAAATCAAAAGCATGATAAATAAAGGTAAAGCAATATATTATCCTGTTGTATGGATTATTATGTACACTGAATGCATTCGTTCAACCACAGTGACATATTCCAGGTCTCTAAAGAATGTATTTTATCCCATCTGCAGCTATGTTTTCCAGGAATTTTGGTAAATTTAACTGAGCTTGTTTACTTTACTTTGATCTGTCTGTCTATATCCTTTGATATATCTATACTTTGATAGTTAGTCCATCCGTCCGTCCATCCATCCATCCATCTTGTAAGCCCAAATCCTTAAAGTTCACCATTTCTTTGCCAAACAAAAAAATAGTTTTGCGAAATGAGACATTTTGGATTATGTCGACTTGTATAAAACATGTATACTATCTATCCATCTCTCAATAATTTTGAGCAACAACAAAATTTAGTACAAAAAGCTACTAGTATGCATTGTTTGAGAAAGGTGTCAAAACCTAATTAAGACAAATGTAAATTAGATTGGGTTTAAAATACTTTATTTTGTAAGACCCTTTATATATTTAAATGTCAACTAATAGCTATAATGATTAAAAATATCATACATGGTAATTAAAAAGATATTTCAAACTGTTTAACTGCATTTTCCTCCTCTTACCTAGGATATTTAAAACACTTCAAGATCTTATTTCTACAAAAATCCTGGTGGATGTCAACATGGCTTAGATGAAGTACTTCTCACTGGAAAAATATTTTCCTGGTGTGTGTTGCCGTGAGACTCGCTAACTCCATTTGTGGTAGTGGCAAAGTAACACAACTGTTTCAAGATGACAGACCCTATGATGGATTTTTTCGATGATGCCAATCTTTTTAGTGATACATTGGAAGGCTTGTCAGATGATGCCTTTGTACAAACTGGGCCTGTTTCTCTGGTCGATGAGTTGAACTTGGGCGCAGAGTTTGAGCCTTTGCAGATTGATTCTTTAAATCATGTGCAGGAGACGCAAACTGAGCAAAAGTTGAACGATTATGAACATCTAAACCAGTACGATTCTCTGAAACTTCAAGTCACTCAGTCCTTCAGTAGTCCGGTTGAAAATGTTTTATCGCCACATTCTGAGTTCAGTTGCTCTCCTGTTCACCCCCAAAATCAAACTAATGGATTGTTTCCTGATGTAGCAGATGGAAGTCCGATGTGGGGGCATCAGACTTCAACCAGTGTTTCTAACCAGAATGGATCTCCATTTCATCAAGGACATACACATTCTATGCAGCAAAATAAAAGCTTTGTAGCACACCACAGTTTTGCCTTATTTCAGGCCAGTGAACAGCATCATCCGTGTGCCTCGTTGCAGTTGCAGCAAAGCAGAAACGGCATTAACACAGGGGAGAATACTCAGAATCAGCCTGATGGTTTCATGGAGGTTAATGCGTCTGTTTCACATAGAACTAATGTTCCCCATCCATCCCAAGCTGTTGATGTATCAAAATCACAACAGTCTATACCATCCTTTTCTCAGACTAGGAATAACTCACCCCACTTTTGTGGAAATCAAGAAGAAAACTATGACGGACCCTCTCCTACGATAACATCATGCTCTATTAACACACAGTTTTCTCCTCCTTTTTCGTACAACAGCAACCAGATCTCTCCTTCCAGTCTTCTTCAATCTTCTGCAGTGCTTTCTGTTAGTCAGCAAGCTCATCCCCTGCCTGACTTTTCGGGAAGTGATGCCTTTGCAACTCGAAGAGGGACCAAACAAGAAGATTCAGATAGCCTCCTTAATTCAAGTACATCACTGACTTCAAATAATTTCCACGTGTTACATTCTGAACAACCTCAGGGCAACTTCAGTAGTTCAAAACTATCAGCAGTGAACATTAATTTTTCTACCCCGCCTTGTTCTGATCCTCAGCTAAGCCACTTCAGTGATCCTATAGAGGGTAATGGTTTTTCGTCTTTGGATGAAAATTTGCTCCATCAGGTGGAGTCTCAAAGTGAATCCTTTACAGAACTTGACCCAGAGGCCCTTCTTCAGGAAGATCTCCTTCCCCAGTTTGATGAAACTGCATTTGTTCAGGACACCCCAAGTAATGATTTAGAACAGCAGCTGGAACAGCGCATTGTCCCACAAACAGACCTCCTTCAGACTCAGTCTCAAAACTGCAACCATCCTTGGTATCCTCCTGATTCTAATTTACATCAGCCAGAGCAGAAGAATGTCAGTACTCAAGCCCAGGTAAGTAAAAATACTGTTGTAGAGTGTTTATGAAGATTCTTAGTCATCCAGGTCATGGTTGTCCCAAAGGTGCTTTTTCAAATAGCAACTGGACTTTCTTTGTTTTTCTTGAAAATGTTTCGCTTCCCATCCAAGAAGCTTCTTCAGTTCTAATTAAAAGACCCTCTATAACAGTAATGGCTAGCCTTTTAGGCATCGAGTGCCCAGATGAGTCACAGCTAATGAGTTGTGGTTTGTTATTTTGTCCAGTTTGGCTACACTCTTTCTGAGCATGAGCATGGTCCTGTAACATCATCGCCCAGCGCTGCTACTGTCTTCTTAGCATGCACATGGCCCCATAACATCATCTCCCGATGCTGCTACTCTCTTCTGAGCATGCGCGGCTCTGGGGCGACCTGGCTCACATGCCAGCCAAGAGGGCTCTGCATGCCCGCTGCGGCACACATGCCATAGGTTCGCCACCACAGCTCTATCAGATCAGTGAAGTGGCTTAGCTGAAAGTCATAACTGAAGAAATTTATTGAATGAGAAGTGAAATATCTTCAAGGAAAACAAAGTCCAGTTGCGTTTTGAAAAAGCACCTTTGTGACTGTTGTAGAGTAGTATTGTGCCGTGACTGGTTTATTCTTTACTATGCTATTGATCAACACGAACTGCTAAGATCAGAACTAATTAGTAACTATCATGAAGGATATTTATGAATGTGTAAATCTAGAGATTTGTTAAATAAAATTTTATTATTTGTGGTGAAACACATACCAAACAGCATAATAAATTAAAATGAATGTCCATTTCAGAAACTAGTTTTTTGCCATATTTTCCAAAAGACAGAGAACACACATTTTTAAGCTTGATCTGTGTGACTTGACATATTGTAATTACTATTTGTGCTTTCAGTTTTGCAAGCTGTTAAGTTTTATGATATAAACTGAAAGAAATGAAACAACAAATTGCTATTGTAAGCAAATATATTAAATGTTTTTAAATGCCTCCTAAGCAAGTCTCTTTAAAAATATTTTTGTTTAGGTACATCCTTTTTTAATTTTGTGCATACAGCTTTTTAACCATAATATCAACTGACACATAAACATCAAAGGTTCTACATATGAATGAATAGACTGAAATGCTGCCTTTCAAGTATTCCAGTTGCTTAGAATTTTTAGTCTACTTTATGTTAATTTTCAGTCTGTTACTAGTGCAATTTAATAAATTAAATACTCCTTTAGTATTAATAGTTCATTTTTAGACATAATATAATCCTGAGTAGTACAATACAGAAGGAATATTTTATGCACATTTTTACTTTGAAATACAGCACAGGATATCTTGAGGACATGACTCTGAATTCTTGTCCTAGAGGCAGTGCTTTGTCACTAACTATCAGGGGTATGGGTTTTTTTAGAAGTCTTAAATTATATAGCTTTTCTCTTCCTTAGATGGCCACTACAAATCACGTTTTCTAATTATTTAATAACTGTTGAGCAGGCATTAGCATCTATATTGTTTCTTCTGAATATCACATATGCAGAGCTAATGATTTAGCCAGTGTGTGAAATGTTACTGTCTTAATGCATGTAGAGATGTTTGTACTTTTAAAAGACTTTAATAAAATGTTAAGCAAACAATCCCTTTAGAGTCTAGATAAAATCATATATGAATGTAGTATGAATATTTAAATAAAACTTTATGCAAAAGAAGGATGGATGAGATAATGGCCTATAAATCACTAATGTATAGGAGCCAGACTTAGTCAACCTTAGAGTAGAACTATTGAAATTAATGGGACTTGTTATCTATTAGTAACTTAAGTCTTTATATGTTAAGAGATTTACAATGTATGTAATTTTTTTTAGTACCGGCTTGTTTACTGTGAAGACATATAGAGAAAGGTCTTTAACAGTGATTACCAAACTTTTGAACCTCAGGGACCACTAAATTCATAATTTTAAATCCTACGGACCACTAATATGAACTTTTTAGAAAGATACATACATTTGTAAAATAATGATCAGAGAACTTCCATTTGATTAATATAAAAAGCACCTATTTAATATAACCAAATTAAAAGAGCTTATTTAATTATAACAAAATCATAAATGCTTATTTAATCATAACAAAATATTTGTAGCAAAATTATTATAGTTAGTTTAATTATTACAAAATAATTGAAGCTTCTTTAAGTATTACACATTTTAGTGTGATATTTGTCCCTGCTTAGGAGAGAGTGAGAGAGATAGAGACACAGAAAGAGAGACAAGAGGGAAACAGAGAAAGTGACAGACACATGCATGCAGAGAGAGAGAGAGAGAGAGAGAATGACAGACACACACACACACACTGAGCGCTCTGGAGTTCCACTTCCGCCCGCTGCCTCTGCCCCCTGTCCCAAATAACACCCAGCTCCCCCCTCCCTGCTATCCACCGGTGCTCCTTACCTCATGAAGAAGTTAGGGCTGGAGAGAAGTTGGTTGGACTGCAAGCTCTGGAACTCCGAACTTGTGTGCTTTCAGCCAGCTGAGAGGCGCTTCGGAAGCACTTGCAGTAGTCAGTGCAGGTGAATTCTGAGCCCTGAAGGTAGACCAGCCTCATGTGCCTCACTGTCTCTGCCATCCCCAGGAGCAGGAACCATACAACTATACAAAAATTTTTAAATAATGTCCAGAATTTCCTGCGGTCCACCATTGGGCCATGGCCCTTAGGGTTGGAGACCACTGGTCTAGGATATCTGGGGAAAGAGGAATAAATTTTCATAATTTGCATATTACTTTGCTCAAAAATCAACAGATACCAATTTCCAAAGTCTCTTGATATGTACAAGTTAGCCATTGCAGTATAAATATATTGCAAAAATATTGACATAGATTTTTATGGCTATATTACTTTTTGAATTCTCAAGACAGTGGTTGTCTCTGTCGCCGTCATGCATTAGGAGAAAGTTTTCTTGTCCTGAACTGCAAGCTAGAATTGAAGTATGACCCTAGCTATTACTTGTCCTGTGCTGCAGAAGCTGTTTTGCAGTGCCAGGAAACTTGGTAACTGAAAGCGGAGTCATTGACAGTAGTTTTCATGCTCTTGGCGTCCTCTGTTCCTCCTTAAAGCAGAGTATAAACAGGAAGTGGATTCCAGGAAGCAGTGGGAAAGGGGAGCATAATACGTTGGAATTCATGGTTCATGGCAGTATATCTAAAGTGTAATGTTTTGGAATCAAAGTCAGATTAAGCACAAGTCAAAGACGTCGCTCAATTGAGATTCAACATAATTCTGTCGAAGAATAATTTTCTGAAACAGAGGTACAGTGATATAAAAACACTTTTTATACAGTGATATAAAAACATCCATGAGATGTGTGAACTCTCAGATGTCCGATCCAACATGATAATTGCTGAGAATTTTGATAGTTGAAGTCCACATACCCAAAGAATGCCTGAGAAGTGATGTGAACAATCCCTAACAAAGCTTTGACTTTTCTTTCTCAACTCCTTTTTTGCTTTTCATTCTCTAATGTGAATTTTACTAATTTTATTAATTATAGTTTTGAAATATAACAGAACTTTGAACTGTATTGAATCTTAATTATGATGTATTGAAACAAGCCAGCTATAGAAACCGTAGTATGAAATTGACAAGTCTCAAACCATCCTTAAAATTGAATATGGTTTGTCATATATAGAAGAAATACTCTTGTGCTCTTTGGAGAAGAGAAAGGGGGACTGTATAAGGCTGATATTTATTGTAGTATATTTCCAAAGCCATTGTTTATCATGAGTCCAATGAATTCAGTCATTTGTTAATGAACTAATGCTGACTCTTGATAGCTTTGTTTGTTAAAATTCCTGCTAAATGAAATTTGACTGAGGTATATAAAGTCTGTATTGTGCTATGTTTTAATCTGCACATGACATTCCTTTCAAAATTGGTTCACGAGAATCAATAGGCCAGGACAGGCAACCGTCTTGAGACTGTATGCCAATTATGGGTTCAGCTGAAATAAGCATCAGATATGACCATCTAATTATTTCTGATTTTTCCCTTTTTTAATTTGTCTTGTCTCTCTTATTCCTTTGATCTGTTTTCTACCACAATTCTGAAACAATTACTTGAAAGCAAATCCTATTAAATTCATTAAACTTTTACTTGAAAATATACTTAGGAATTCCCTGAATCTGAATATATTTCACTATTCTCTGAAAGTATTTAATAAGCAATGAATAGGTGGCTTATTTTACAAAAGAATGAATGTTAAGATTGCTGTACTTTTTAAAATTAGATATCCACAATTTGGAATTTGAAAAGTTTAAATTTCTTTATGTATTTCTGTGCAATTTAGTCAGTTTGTAAGCCTTTTCCTTTGCCACTGCAACCATTTAAGAAAAAGATGTTAACTTCAATAGTTCCACTGATTTCATAAATAGTGTGTGTAACTATTTAAATATTGTTTATAGCAGTTGCTCTGCATTGGGCTTTGTGATCTTCTCTCGCTGTACTATGATCTTGGAAGATATTTTCTATACTTTTCATCTTTGTGATTTCATACTTAAATGTGGCTTTGCTATCATAAGTATTATGAAGATACAAATCTGAAAGAAATATTTATTCAAACTAGGCAATAGCATGGTTTGTGGAAGACTTCCAGGACTATAAGCAAGAATATATCATATCATTACTTTGGGTTAAACAAGGATGGACTCTGATGTTCATCAGAAATGTTATAGGAACCTTGTCCACAGTATTCCAGTGGTGTAAAACCGACTGATTTAGTGTCATCTAAATTGGAATCTGGCTTGTGTTCTTTCCAGCAAGTTGGAATTAGAACCTGTGATTTTGTTCATTGGTTTTGATTTTTAGGTAGGATATAACAAATTATGCTAACTAAACCTTTCTGGAGTTTTCCTCGTTGGTTTGTAGAGAAAGAAGGTTCGCTTATTCATTCTAAGCCAAAAATCTTAAATTCTAGAGTAGAGTTATATCTAAATAAAACCATGGCCTTTGTAGCAAATTACTTTATATGCTATTAGTGATGTCTTAATTCAATTGGGGAGAAGGGCGGTATAGAAATCAAATAAAATAAATAAATAAAAATAAATAAATATTAATAAGACAATCAATATTTATCAACCCCAAAATTATTTTTAAAACCTTTTCCTTTTAATATTTAAATTCATGGCTTGAGATACTGTTAAATTTATTTTTTTCCCACCATGGTAATTATAAACATTTTCTTCCTTTACAAAAATGAGGGTATGATATTTCAGGAAATATTCTCGATTACCTAATTCGTCCCCAAATATCATAGAATGGAAAGAAGATAGAAGATTAATTCTAGATTAGACAAGGTATAAGAAACTGAGTTTAAAGCGCCAGTTCAAAGTAATACTATATAAACCTTTCTTATTTTTTCTGAAAGCATCAAGTTAACATCTAATACTAGAATATTGTGCAGTTCCTGAGCTTCTGACAATAATTACAAAAATAATTCATCTGATAAAAACAATGAAAATTATTGTTTGTCAGATTTCAAACACTCCTTGTATGCGTCGCCCATAAAAGTATCCTTTCAGCTATTGCAGAAGGTGGATCAATTAAGAGTTAACTCTTCTACCCCATGTAGGGAAGAACAGTCCACTGAGGGTTAAATTGCAGAGTCTAATGGAATAATAACTGGTAGCACCATCTGCTGGCCTACTTCCGCAGAAGGAGTCAGTATTTTTAACGACATCTCTAATATTCACGCCGCCGATGCATTTTGATGCTTTGTGCATTCATTTCTTTTGGTGTTTTGTGGGAAGCCAGCTCTGTGCTTCACAGCTATTTTTGAAAGCCTGTCGTCCTGGGATGGCCGAAGGTGTACTTGTCTGGCAGAGGAAGGAGACTTAATGCCAGTCTAGGAAGAAATAAGGTTGATAAATCACAATGTGTATTTGCGGAAGGCTGTGTCTGCCTTGGCTTTTGGCTGGCTTAAATAGGCCATTTAGCAATCTTTTTTCAATGCTGTTCCCTTGAACGCTACCTACCTCCTCGGGTGGTGAAAAACCAGAGGGCAACCTTTGTCTAATGCCAAAAATGTCTTCGGTGAAGAGGCCAAGAGGAAGGGTAAGTGAAAGCTTGAATGAGTGGGAGGAGGAGGGGTTCTTTGGGCTAAAAGGCTAATGGGATTGAATAACCTTCCTTATTACTGGCTGCTGCTACGGGAGTCGTGCCTGTATCGCCATCTTGAGCTTGTTGCTGTTTTCTCGAATCTCGGTGATTTGTTGTAGCTTGCTGGCCTTGAGATGGCATTTTACTGAGCTACCATAAGCCCTGCTCTCTTCCTGGTGCCGCAGCACTGTGGGTTAGGTTTTGATGAGGCTCCCATATAAAAAAATGTATCCAGTGAAGCGAACTGGAATTGTCCTGAAAATGTACTTGGAAATTCCTGACTTTCCCCCTTGCTGTAATGAGAGGCACATTTATGGGTGAGAACATAATTATTATCTCTCTCTCTCTCTCTCTCTCTCCCTCTCTCCCTCT
>JANHFO010008043.1:182647-197820 GCA_032468095.1 Pareas carinatus | reverse complement strand
GATAGATAGATAGATAGATAGATAGATAGATAGATAGATAGATAGATAGATAGATAGATAGATAGATAGATAGAAGAACTACATCAGCCTCACCTGTAGATGGAATAAATTTAGAAGAGTTGATTTTTACTGTGTTTCTTTAAATAGCAAACCTTGCAACCTACAATTTTCAGGTTTACTTTCAGTTTCGGTAAGTGATTTGCCAAGAATTTTGCAGGCTCTTACAGTAAGTGAAACTAATTGCCGGAATCTTTAGCTCTCTTTTTCCTGGACTGTGTTATCCATATGTGGGAGTCATATGGCTGTGCTACCTTCTAAATTCTATTTTCTACATCTAATGAGTTTTTTAAATTATAAAATGAGAAGTCTGTGATTCTAATCAAAAAGTGACATTAAGCGCCTTTTTAGCTTTGAATCTTGAACAGCTTTTGCATAGAGACCAGTTTGTAAATTCTAGTTATTTGACATTTAGTTAGTTGCTTATGTTTTATGTAGGTACAAAAGTTGCAGGCTATTCTGAAACCCATGATGCTAAGAAGACTGAAAGAAGATGTAGAGAAGAAATTGGCTCCCAAGCAAGAAACTATTATTGAAGTAGAGTTAACAAATATCCAAAAGAAATATTATCGGGCTATTTTAGAGAAAAACTTCGCATTTTTGTCCAAAGGAGCAGGGCAAGCTAACGTGCCCAACTTAGTGAATACCATGATGGAACTCAGGAAATGCTGCAATCACCCATATCTTATCAAAGGTAAGAATAGTAAAAAAAACACTTTTTTCATTTACTTTCGGTCTTGCTGACTTTATAATTAGGATCAATTCCTTAAAGCCTCCTTGAGAATCCATTTATTTATAACACACTTGGAACAATGTTGCTTTGTATAGCATTTTTATATGTTTCTCCGTTGAATAATAGCTGCGTGAGTAGCGTTCATAAAAGTGTCAGGATATGAACAGCAGTAAATATTTAATTATGCTAATTGTGGAGGATTTATGTTCTGTTTCTGTTATGTGCTTCTGATGCCATTCAGAATCAGATCAAAATTGCACAATATTTCTGTACTTGAGAAGGAAAAAATAATGCCAATTGATTTTTTTTTTCTAAACAGGGGCTGAGGAAAAAATCTTAGGAGAATTTAGGGAAACCTATAGTTCAGCTGCTCCTGATTTTCACCTGCAAGCAATGATCCAATCTGCAGGGAAACTAGTACTCATTGATAAACTTCTCCCAAAAATGAAAACAGGCGGCCACAAGGTCCTTATCTTCTCTCAGATGGTCCGCTGTCTTGATATCCTTGAAGATTACCTAATCCATAAAAGGTGAGCTTTCCATATTGCAAATGCCTATATTGATGTCACCTCAAATGCTATTGTTTAATCTGCTGTGCCTTGCATGAATATTCAGCTGTGGATTTGCCTTTAATGCTAGCATTTCTCAATCTTGACAGCTTGAAGGTGTGTGGATTTCAACACCCATAGCTTGAGTTGACAAGCCTACTGATATTTGCATACCAGATATTAGATATTTGATCAGTTGAATTCTAACGCTTAATACTAACAGGGCTTTCTTTGAATTGCTTCCATTTTTACACTTCAAAGGTATCTGTATGAGCGAATCGATGGAAGAGTAAGAGGAAACTTACGTCAAGCTGCCATTGATCGATTTAGCAAGCCGGATTCTGATCGGTTTGTTTTCCTTCTTTGTACCAGAGCTGGTGGATTAGGCATAAATTTAACTGCAGCTGATACTTGTATAATTTTCGATTCAGACTGGAATCCCCAGAATGATTTGCAGGTATAACGTCAAAGTGTCACTTTTTAATTATGCTGTAGGAAATTTAATGGATTAATTATGGCAGGATCTTTTTGATGGATTCATGTACCGTTCCCTTAGGCTCAAGCTCGTTGTCACAGGATTGGCCAAAACAAAGCGGTGAAAGTCTACAGGCTGATAACAAGAAACTCCTATGAAAGAGAAATGTTTGACAGAGCAAGTCTAAAGCTTGGTTTAGATAAAGCTGTCTTGCAGAGCATGAGTGGCAGAGAAAACAGCGTTGGCGGGGTATGTACCCTTTGTTTCCTTAAAAAAACCTAGAAGCATAAAATGGAAAAGAAGAAAAAGTGCTTTTCCCCCAACCAATTTCCAAAGGAAATCTTTAAAAGTGAAGCATCCCATAAAACTTTGCAACATTCCTTGCTCTTTTTATTTTCATTACAATCTTGAAGCCTTATTTATTTTGCAACAAACTTGTGTTAGATGGTTGACTATCTTGAAGAGAGATCATTATTTGTCGGAATGTTACATTCTGCCCTCAGGTATCTGCCTTAAAGAGAGCCTACAAACTGTGCATCTATTTAAATAAGAAAGCATGGTGGGTTTTATTTGTAGCTGCATGGCTAGAAAGCTCTATACTGGCAGTCCTCAACTTACAACTATTTGTTTAATGACTGTTTGAAGTTACAACGACACTGAAAAAAGTGATTAATGACCATTTTTTACACTTAGAACCATTGCAGCATCCCCACAGTCACATGGTCAAAACTCAGGTGCTTGTCAACTGGCTTATATTTATGATGGCTGCAATGTACAGGGGTCATGTGTTCACCTTTTGCAGCCTTCTGACAAGTAAAATCAATGTGGAAGCCAGATTCACTTAACTACAGTGATTCACTTAACAACAGTGGCAAGAAAGATGGTAAAATGCTGCAAAGCTCATTTAACAGCTTTTTCACTTAGCAACAGAAATTTTGGGCTCAATTGTGGTCATAAGTCAAGGACTACTTGTATTAAAATAAATCAAAATAATGTATGTTTTGAAATATTTCCAGTAAAGATATAAAGATATTGTTATTAAATTATGTATATGATTAAACAACAGGTGTTTTTTGCACAAGATCATAAAGTAAACAACATTATTTTTCTTGCTTTTGTAAATGTATCCAAATCCTATTTTCTTAGATCCAGCAACTTTCCAAAAAGGAAATTGAGGACTTGCTTCGAAGAGGTGCATATGGCGCCATTATGGATGAAGAGGATGAAGGCTCCAAGTTCTGTGAAGAAGATATTGATCAAATCTTGCAACGTCGCACAAAAACAATCACAATTGAATCTGAAGGACGGGGTTCTACATTCGCTAAGGTAGTTACAAACTATTCAGCAGGTATAAAATGTGCTTTTTTCACAGGGCACCAGGAAAATTCTGAGAGCTCAGAACAATCCTGATGTTCTTAAAGATGTACAAAATGTTTTGTTTTGAATTGCTTTGAGCACAGAATGGGTTGTTTTGAGTAGTTTGGAAGTATACGAGCTCAAGAACACTCTGTTTATCTTTGTTGAGCTTAAAATTTCCAAAATGCTTGGAACTGTCTGTTTTGTTTTCAACCCCCTAGAGCTGCACTCAGAATGGGAAAAGCTTTATGCTGAAAAAAGATTTGAGATGTCAACTCTAAATAATTCTGTGTGGCTATTTTGACTTTGAATCCACTACAGAACACTTATTTACATTTGTATCATATGTAACTAATAATTGATAAAGTATCTGATCCTGCAAATGGGATTCATTCCTGGTATTAAGGTACAATGTTACCTAATTTGCCACATCTTAAAAAGAATTACTATATGATGGTGCTTTATTGTTTGTTTTTTCAGGCTAGTTTTGTTGCATCTGGAAACAGAACAGATATTTCATTAGATGATCCCAACTTCTGGCAGAAATGGGCCAAAAAAGCTGAAATAGACATAGATGCCATCAGTGGTAGAGTAAGTACATTTTAAATTAAATTTACAAATGTTTTTGCTGAGTGACCATGACTAACTTTAAAAAAAAAATAGCTTTGAGCATTTTTTATGGATAACAGCATTCTGACTAAAATATGGTCCAGTGTTATAATTACACTAAATTTTATGGAACTTTTGAAGAGCCAAATAGTTTTAAGAGAAAGGCATGGATTTAATAGACTTTTATCCTGATTTATATAGGCTCTTGTAGTACTTTTTATATGATCATAAGACTTTGGAAATTAGTTTTAGGAACCTATTTGCCTTAAATCTGCAAAGATATTTCAAATGCACATTTATTTATATTATACAGAATAGCTTGGTTATTGACACCCCGAGAATTAGGAAGCAAACAAGGCCTTTTAATGCTACAAAAGATGAACTTGCTGAGTTATCTGACATTGAAAGTGAAGGAGAGGATAAACCAAAACTTAGAAGACCTTGTGATCGCTCCAGTGGATATGGGAGAACCGAATGCTTTAGGGTTGAAAAAAACCTGTTAGTTTACGGGTAAGATTTTTTTCTTCTACTCTGGAATAGTATAAGAAAAATGCACTTTTTAAAAAGAATATTATCTCACTTTACACTTTTTTCCTGATGTTTGTGGCTCCAATAAATGTAATTTAACAGAATAATGTAATGTTTTATAAGAGTAGATTGTACTGATCACAAATGTTTATCATTCAGAAAATACTGAAATCAAATTAAATTGTCCTTGATTATAGACAAAAAAATCCAGTTAATATTGCAGAGTAGAATGCATAAATTCAAATAGTTAAACAGTTTAATAGTATAACAGTTTTTCAGATCTTTGCACCTTAATAACATCCTAGTGAGTTATTGACAATTTGAATTGCCAATCCTGTCATCTATTTATAGAAATGAAGGATCCAGAATATGCATTTAATTAAGGACACTGGGCATTAATGCATAAAAAGCTATCTTAAGAATGTCACTTTTGTTTCAAATGTTCAAAATTAAAATGAAATAGGTGGGGTCGTTGGAGAGAAATTTTATCGCATGGGCGCTTCAAGAGACAGTTAAACGAACAAGATGTGGAGATAATTTGCCGAGCCCTCCTAGCATATTGCCTTGTCCATTATAGAGGAGATGAAAAAATTAAAAGTTTTATCTGGGATCTTATTACGCCGACTGAGAATGGACAGACTCGAGAATTACAAAATCACTTAGGTAAGTCTTTTTTAAGGATATTGTTGTTAGCGAGAAAGGAAACAAAAAGCCTATTTTAAAAGAAAAACTTATTACTCAAACATGATTCTAATAAACTGCAATTAAAAATTAGGGTTCCTTGGTGCTCTCTGAGCTTGTTTGTTTTCTTGTAGATCTTTCATTAATCAAACTAGGTGACATCATCAGTGTTAGTAAGGAGTGCTGTTTGCGATCAGTTTATATTCTGGTGGCTTGCCCTGCCAGTGTTGGTGGGGGTGGTCTTAGAGATTATTTGGTTGGGTTGTTTGCTGTTGGCTCTTTGGCAGTTTCTGGATTGGGATCTTGTTTACTTGATTGCTGGTCTGATGTTAACCTTGGAGTTCATCTGTGTTGATCTGGATGCTGATTGCTGTGGGAGAGGTGCTTGGGTCATTTTATTCCCTTTTGGGCTGGTTGATTGTCACATTTTTGCATAGCCTATAGATGTTGATGTCTATGTGTCGATTGATAGCTAATCTGTCAGAGTGCCAGGCTTCTAGAAATTCCCTGACATTTTTGGATTTGGCCTGGTCTGGGATTGTCACATTTTCCCAATGGAAACTATGGTTAAATTTATCTATATGTTGTGAAATTAAAGCATTTTCATCATGTCTTCTGACTGCTAGCAAGCTCAGGGAGCACCGAGGACCCCTCATTTCAACCCTGAGCTACAAATATTCTCCTTTATTGGCAATTAAAAATATAAGTTCCTGCCTTCTATTCTTATTTGGCCTAGGTTTGTCAGCCCCTGTCCCGAGGGGCAGAAAAGGAAAGAAAGTTAAGACTCAAGCAAGCACATTTGATATACATAAAGCTGAGTGGCTTCGCAAGTACAATCCAGAACATTTGTTGCAAGATGATGGGTATAAAAAGCACATAAAACATCACTGTAATAAGTAAGTAGCACTGTAAGTCATGGGTTATTATAAAAAGTAATGGTGAATGTGATTTTAAAATATATCTTCTAGAAATACAAACAAATCCTTTTACTAAACTTAATGAGTTTATTGTTGACATTTTAATGAAAGAGATTAAGTATTAATGGTAACAATTTTGTTGAATCAGTCAGCTTCTGCATATGCAGGTATATCTTGAAATTGCACTAGTATCTAAGAGGAGAGAGAATTAGGATAAACCTGTATCTTTTAGGAGAAATATTCTGTTCATTCAAGACATGTTTTTAACTCACAGTTTGGAGGCAGCTGATAAATTTTCATACAGCCATGTATTGTCTTAAAACATTGGCAGAGAACATTACATAGGCAGAAGCTCTTGTATTTATATATTTTCAAAAGTGGTCCATTCATTTTCTAGATTTAGTGAAGCATAATCTAAAGATATAAACATCACAAACGACTCATTCACTCACTCACTGGAGGGGAGAGGGTGAAAGAGGGTGACAAAGAGGGGGAGGGGGAGAGAGTGAAAGAGGGAGAGAGAGAAGGGGAAGAAGAGGGTGAAAGAGGATGACAAAGAGGAGAAATAGAGGGGAAGAGGAGAGACAGGATGAAAGAAAGAAAGAAGGAGAAAGGGGGAGGAGAGGGTGACAGGAGAAAGAGGTGGAGGGGAAGAGACAGGGTGAAAGAGAGAGAAAGAAGGAGAAAGAGATAAAGAGGGGGACGGGAGAGAGGAGAGATAAAGAGGGGGAGGGGAGAGAGGACAAAGAGGAGAAATAGAGAGGGAGTGGGAGAGACAATGTGAAAGATGAGGAGAGGAAGAAGGAAAAGAGGGAAAGAGAGAGTGAAAGGGTGAGAAAGAGGAGAAAGGGAGGAGGGTAGAGACAGGGTGATTGAGGCTGAAAGAGGGAGAGAGAAAGAAAGAGAAAGAGTGGGAAAGATGCAGAATTATACAAAACCTGTGGCAGAGCACAGGTACAAAAAGCTAGTTGGTTTATATTCTCCCTTCAGGATTTTGGGGATGTCTCAAAGTATCTTAACTTTATGTGTCTGTTCATCTGTTTAAGTGAAGCACGCAATGGGGGGGAAATCTACCAAATTATATTTTAAGAAGACAATCTAGAATATTGCCAGGGAAAATGAATCAAAATTATGTGGTGTTAGTTGATAAATGATCATAAGTCATTGTTGGTTGTAGCTAATACATATTTTAAATTAAGAACTGTTTCAAATAACTATCTGAATGTTTAAATGACTTTATATTTATCTTTATGTGCATATTTAGAGTTTTACTTCGAGTTAGGATGCTGTATTACTTGAAGCAAGAAGTTATTGGTAGTGAATGCCAGAAAGTCTTTGAAGGTGTTGATGCCAGGTAAATGATAATAAGATTGTTTGTTTTTTCCCTTGGTCAACATTAAGTAAAGTTAGCAACTTTTGAATTACGATATGTTTTAACAGGATTTCTGATGTTTTAAATTTAGAAGTTAGATATTTATATATGTTGTGCACATTTCTATGCTACGTAAAAATTATATCTCATGATGGGAAGACTTAACACGTGCTTTCTGGGCAAACCTTTCAGTGAAATTGATATTTGGGTCCCGGAACCAGACCACTCTGAAGTGCCAGCTGAATGGTGGGATACAGAAGCAGATAAATCTCTATTGATAGGTGTTTTTAAACATGGTAAGCCATAAGGACATTATCTGCTTTTCTTTTTTGGTGAAGTTTGTCTTTTGGGCTTATGTTCAGAATACATTTCTTTCCAGGTTATGAAAAATACAATACAATTAGAGCAGATGCCGCCCTTTGCTTCTTAGAAAGAGTCGGGAAACCTGATGACAAGGCTGTGGCAGCTGAACAGAGAGCTAATGATTATATGGATGGGTATGAATTTTTAAACCACTTTTGAAACCCAGTTATCAGTTTAGTGGCCATGCAAAAACTATCCCATTTAGTTATTAATCCTATTTTAACCCTGTGGAGACAAAGCCTTTAGGATTTGTATGGTTCTTGAATTATGTAGAGCTGACCCTACAAGAAAAGATTACTACATTTATGTGAAAGAACAGACTGGATTATATTGTTGGAAGATATCAAAGCTTTTAGCTATTGATTGAGCATGTGTCATTAAGATGTTGTCTACTCATGGTGACCACAGAGATAGACTTTGTCCATGACAACGTGTCCCTCACCCGATCTTTCCAGTCCTCCAACTGTGCACCCATTGGCACAATAACCAAATCCATCCAATTTGTTTTCTAATCGTCCTCTTTTCTTTCCTTCCATCTATCTCAGCATGAAAGTCCTTTCCAGAAAGCAAGTTTGCCTAATGAGTCTGAAATAGAATAATTAGAGCTTAGTCAAGCCATAGAGATTAAGGAGTTGAAAAAAGGTATTGGAAGAAGACACCAGCAAAACATGGTTTCCAAGAAACTATGAAGATATCCACGTGGTTCTTAGGAGTCAAGCTTTGTCTTATGCTCTATAAATATTTGTGTAAACAGGAGATTAATGAGAAACTAACAATACGCTGTTGAAATGAAAAGACAATTCAATAACCAGTTATTTTAAGGAATTATCATCTAGTAGCTCTCTGCATCTCTGTTTGTGTGGTCTTTGCAATCTATGTGCTTGCTATGAGTCAAAAAGCTTGATGACACATAATCAGCACTCTGCAGCCCCATAAACATTCTAATCACAATACATTGAGTCATTGAGCATTGTCTTATCAATTTATGATATATTTGCAAAAGAGAAAGTTTTAGGGCCATATATGTTCCTCATAAGATGATGATAATTTGAACAATTTACATGCAAGTTCAGCAAGTGGTCTCTCTCAAAGAACACAATTTCAACAACAGAAATCAGATAGTTAGAATCAGGTTCTTTGGATATATATGCTTTTTCCTGCAAATCAATTCATGTTGTCATTCTCATTTTTTAGTAACTAAATGATAGTTATTCGATTTCATATCATTTACACATATGTATTTTTTAGGGATGTAGAAGACCCAGAATACAAACCAGCCCCAGCCTTGTTTAAAGACGATATGGAGGTAACGTATTTTCAATTCATCGTTCGTTTCTTTACAATTTGGGCAAATTTGTTTGGATCTGGATGGGGAGGAGCAGGTTACGGTTTGATCCAAGCAAGACAGAATGGCTCTGGGTTTGCAAGGAGACTCAGTCTGACTCCAAGGAGACTCCAAATTTAATTCTGGATGGGGTTATAACCCCCAGTACTGAACTGACTTATAACTCCTACTAGACTCACAACTCTTTCTTGAGTGGTTATTATGGCTAGGAGCCCCTTCTCATTGCTTCCCCTGATGTGCCAGTTGTGACCTATCCTAGAATGGGAGACTTCGTTCACAGTCACTCAGGCCATAATCACCTCTCGGGTGGACTGCTCCAGTATGATCTTATTGGTGCTGCCATTGAAGACTATGCACAACTACATCTGGTCCAGAATACTTTAGCCCAAGTAGCTATGAACTCCTCTCATTACTCTCACATAACACCAATCCTGTCGAAGCTCCACTCCTTACCAGTCATCTTTCAGATGCAAATGGAGATGCTGGTTGCATATTTAAAGCTCATCACAGTTCAGAGTCTGAACATCTGTGGAAGCGCCGTCTCCCAATAACATCTGCCTGCCCAATAAATCAGATAGGGAGGGCTGGTTTTCCTCCTCCATTGGAACCGCATTTCCTCCAGTGTTCGCATCAGTTCTGTTTGGAGCAGCCTATAAAGCCCTGAAAATAAGTACAGTAAATATATTATAGGATTGTCATTCCTACCCGTTTATGCTAAATATTTATCTTGGTTAACTATATTTGGTTAAGTATTATTTACAATTACATTCATTGATGTATTACTTGGTTATATTTGGTTAACTCTGATTAATAATTGCATTTGTGTGATGTAAGTTTTATTTTGTATAGAGAACTCATGAGTTTTGAATTGAGAAATCATGAGTTTATGTTTAAATGAGAGATGTCAGTCATCCAAAGTTAACTTTAAGTTACTGCTATTCTTGATGTGTTGGGTCAATTTCAAGATGCGGCATATATTGTAACTGAATTGTGCTTCTGTTCATTTTGCGTTCTGAATGTTATTTCTTAGGATGATGCCTCATCGCCTGGGGATCTTGTAATAGGAGATGGAGGTAAAAATCTCATGGTTTTAACTTTCTACTTCAACAATTGGGCTTCTGAAATGCAGCCCTCCACTTTGTTTGATACTTAATTTAGTCAACCAACACCAATTATCATAATTATCTTTGTCAATTATAGATGGTCAGATGATTGAAGGAGACAAGCTTTATTGGCCAACTCAGTCTGCCTTAACAACACGGCTACGTCGTCTCATAACAGCATATCAGCGTACTAGTAAGAACAGGCAAAGCCAGCCGATTCAGGCACCATTTTCTGTCCAGGCATGTGTGATGCCATCTGCCTTTGAAGAAGCTGTTTTAAATCCAAAAGTGGCTGCCAAGATTGAAAGACAACAAAGGTAGGCTAGGAATATTGTAGATCACAAAAAAATCTTTCTGATTTCTTTTGTAAGCGATTTCTTCATGGTGTTCTGGAAAAATTGTTTATCTGTGATCAATTTTTTCCCCTTGCCCTTCCATCTAGATGGACAAGAAGAGAAGAAGCTGATTTCTACAGAGTGGTGTCTACTTTTGGTGTAGTATTTGATCCAGACAGAGCCCAGTTTGACTGGACAAAATTTAGAGCGATGGCGAGGCTACATAAAAAAACGGATGACAGTTTAGAGAAATACCTTTATGCGTTCATGGCCATGTGCAGAAGAGTTTGTCGCCTACCTTCAAAAGATGGTGGGTTGCTTATAATACTTTCCCTCACCCAAAAGAAAGAAAAACTGATTTAAGAGCAATAAAAACATAAATCACATTCCTGAAAAGTTGCCCTATGATAAAAATCCTACATCATGAAATGCATGTTTTAATATATTGTAATATTTAGACATTCTTTCCCCAAAGAAAGTGCTAGCTGCTCGATTTTTTACCCCTTCGAAGATAGTGTTAAGTCTTTACTGAAAGAAAAAGAGAAGTTTTTTGGGGGAGGGGGGTTGGATAGATAGATAAATAACATTTTCTTAATTATAGCAATAGCACTTAGACTTACATACCACTTCACAGTGTTTTACAACCCTCTCTAAGCGGTTTATAGAGTCAGCCTCTTGCCCCCAACAATCTGGGTCCTCATTTTACTGACCTCGGAAGGCTGAAAGGCTGAGTCAACCTTGAGCTGGTCAGGATCGAACTGCGGGCAGTCGGCAGTCAGCAGATGTAGCCTGCAATACTGCATCCTAATCACTGTGCCACTACAGCCCTTAAATAAAACACATTCAATGTCTAAGATTCCAATTGAACTTAGAAGATCCTGTTACAAGTCTAATTTTTTTTGTGTTTTTTCTGTTCAGAGTTTGTGGATTCAAATCTTTTAATTCAGCCAATAACAGAAGAACGTGCATCTCGAACCTTATATCGTATTGAGCTCCTCAGAAAGGTACGAGAGCAAGCTGTCCGTCATCCTCAGCTCTGTGAGCGCTTAAAACTTTGTCAGCCAAATCCAGACTTGCCCATTTGGTGGGAATGTGGGACCCATGATTGGGATTTACTGGTTGGTGCTGCGAAACACGGAGTTAGCCGGACAGATTACCACATCCTTCGCGATCCCGAACTTTCCTTTATGTCCGCTCAGAGGAACTACAGTCACAGTAAAGTAGCGCTTTCGAGGACTTCCACTCCGCTTTTACAACAGTATCAAATGGCGTTGTCTGCGTCTCCTCTCATGCCCCAAGCCAGGCTGCCAGATGTCAAAGGGAATGTGCTGGAGGACACAAAAACTAAGAGTGAAAACCATAAAGAACCTCATTCTTCCGACGAGGAGTCCATGTCTACTGAAATCTTGCCAGTGGGAGTGAAGACAGAACCGCCAAGTCCAAAGAGTGGCTCACCCTCGCATGCCGCAGACCACAAGCCTGTTCCAAAGGGAGATCACGACAGGCGTATGGTGGCAGCAAGGACCGAACCCTTAACTCTAAACGCTGCTTCCAAAAAGCCAGGATCTGGGAAGAGGGGAACGGACTCTAGTTCTGATTCAGACTCCGATTCAAATAGATCATCCTGTTCTTCCAGATCGTCTTCATCTTCATCGTCGTCTTCTTCCTCTTGCTCTCGTTCCAGATCGGGCTCCAGCTCTTCGTCTTCTTCATCTTGTTCTTCAGCGTCCTCCTCCTCTTCCTCTTCTTCCTCCTCCTCTTCCTCTTCCTCTTCTTCCTCTTCATCGGAAGAGAGTGACAGTGATGGAGAGGGGGCGCAAAAGAGACGTAAGTGCTTTTTTTAAAAAAAAAAACCCTCAAAAGCCAATTCGGAGAAAGTCATAAATTCTTTTTTCACAGATTTTTGAATGAAAAGCGGTCTTTGGAGTCATAGGTTTTAGAAAAACAAATGCTTTAATCAGACTTGCTGATGTAGTCTGTAGCAGTCTTTCTAGAGGAGAATGAAGTTGTCTATTATTCCTGTACTCCATATCGAGAACAATTTTTTAAATTACAATCCTCCCTTTTCTCTCCTTGCCCAATATCTACCTTCTGTACAGAATATTTTCAATATATCAGTTGTTCATTCTCAGATTCGTTCCATGCTGATCTCTGTTTTGATGTTGTTCTTTTAAGTCGCATGAAAATGTACACTTTTGATATGGATATAGAAATATATCTTTAAAAGTTGCAATATAAGATCCAGAAAGCTGCACAATAAGAAGAATATCAACATTATAATCTTCATAGTGTTTGTATAAGGAAAAATAAGTTCCTGATTAGTTCAAACAAAATCCTTATGCTCACAATCTACATAATCTCTTTGCAAAACAAACAATTCTCTTACTGAGTCATCTTTCTTCCACTAGAATATTTTTTTACTTTTTAAAAATAACTTTTTTAGAACAAAAGAAGGTTAGTATAATCGTGTATTTTAAAAATGTATTAATACCTAGTTAATAATTTCATATGGTTCCATCCAGTAGGAAAAATAATTAAGTTACAGAGCTGAGAATATTCTGATATCATCACCAAATTTATACTGTTACAATGTTTTGTGGTTAGAATAAAATATCCATTAGTGGAATTTAATTTCCTTTAATTATTTAAGTACAACTTTTTAATGTTCCTGTCCCCGTTTTCATTGCTTGACAATCAGATTCTCAAATCTGTAATGCAGTATGCATTAACAAATAGTCCTCGATTTATAACGTCAGTTGGCATCAGAATCTTGGTCGTTGAGCAAGGTGGCCATTGACATCTCACTTAATGACCACTCCACTCAATGATTGCACTCCCTGTCATTAAACAGTCTCGTAGTTAAGCAGGTGAAGTGCCAGGTAAGGCGCTCAAGGGGTGTCTTGTGGCGAGGAAGCCCTGGAAGGTGTTTCTTTTCATCCCAACCATGGTGCTACCATTGAGAAATGCCATTCCTTCGGTGCCGTCGTACTTTTGACTGGTTGCTGAACAAATGGTGATCAATCAAGGATTACCTGTCCCAAAGGGGCTTCTTCCAAAGTCCTGAAGAAGCTTCTTGGATGAGAAGTGAAACGTTTTCAAAGGAAAAGAAAACCAAGAAAGTCCATTTGCCTTTTGGGAAAAGCACCTTTGGGACAACCATGACCTGGGTGATTGAGAATCCGGAGACATCCAGGATTATCTGTACACACTTCAAAATTTTGTGGCAGGGAGTGCCAGGAAACGTATTGCACAGGTGTGCTTATCAAACCTCTGCAGAGGAGAAGGGTATATGCATTGTTACTGATTATCTAACATTTCCTCCAGGGAAAGGAGCACCTCACTTGAAAGCATACGATGAAGAAAGCGTAGCTTCCATAAGCACTGTGCAGGATGAAACCCAGGACAGTTTCCAAATGAATAACGGAACACCAAATTCTAATTGTATCTTACAAGGTGGATATATGTTAGCTGCTTCCTACTGGCCCAAGGTAAAGTTGTAACCAAATACTTACCATCATGAAATGAAAATTAAAACATTTTCACATCAGGTTACAAATCAGGTTGCTTTTTGTAGTGCAAAAGAAAAGAAAGGGATTAACAGAGTTGGAAGGGACTTTGGAAGTCTTCTAGTCCAACCTGTTTCTCGAGCAGGAGCACCTATAGTAGTGATGGCGAATCTATGGCATGCATGCCACAGCCGGCACGCAGAGCCCTCTCTGCCGGCAAGCATTCCATTGCCTCAGCAAAGTTTTAAAAAAATTATTTAGCAGCAAGCCAGAGGGATGCAGGACTCCCTTCCCCCTCCCCTCCTGTCCCCACTTTACCCACCCCTCTGCCCAGCAGCCCAATAGGAGTACTTCCTTCCTCCTCCTTCCTCCTCCTTCCTCCCTCCTAAGGCAGGGGGCTCAAATATGGCAGGGAGTCTGTGCCGAAGGTGAGAGAGGAGAAGATCTGGTGGGGAGCACAGCTCGGAGGAGGCCACAAAAGCTAAGGTAGGCTGCTCGGAGGGCCGCAGAAGGCCTCGTTGCCCTTAAAACCTGGGGGGGGGGAGTGAGGCCTACAAGACATGTTGGTACTTTGCGATAAATAGGTGGATTGTGGGTTGCAGTTTGGGCACTCGGTCTCCAAAAGGTTCGCCATCACTGACCTATAGCATTTCAGATAAATGTCTACTAGTAACATTTGTATGCTTCTGTCCCGTCGAGTGGGTGCACTCTGTAATTTCTCTTAGGGCAGTTTTGTGGTAAAACAGGAAAGAATTTCTCCTAGATCTCAAATGTTCAGAATCATCCTTTTTGTTTGCTGTTATACATTTGATTGTTTTCAAACCGTTTTAATCCTGAGAGCGAGGAATATGAGAATTCTAAACAGCCTCCCGCTTATTTTAGGATCGGGTTATGATCAACCGCCTGGATAGTATTTGTCAAACGGTCCTGAAAGGCAAATGGCCTTTGGCAAGGAGAAATTACGAGAGCAATCCCGTGACTTCCTTCTATACCACCAAGCTTCTAGACAGCCCAGGTGCTGCGGCAGACTACAGCGAGCCCAGCCTACTGACTCCCCCAAGCGCAGACGTTAAAGAAGAAAACGACCAATCACCACAGATGTCAAAGGTGAAGAAGCATGTGCAGGAAAAGGAGTTTACAGTGAAAATCAATGACGTATGTTTACTTTTTATTGCCCTAGGACCTGATTGCGATTGCGGTGTGCAGCATGCTTTATCTACAAGTGGCTGCCTGCTCTCAATCTTA
>JANHFO010008043.1:153334-166410 GCA_032468095.1 Pareas carinatus | reverse complement strand
TATGTATTTTTCTTTTTATATTTTGTATTTTCTTTAAAACTTTTTAATTTAAAAAAAAGAGAGGGGGTTTCGGTAGCCTCTGTGGACATTGCAGTTGGTGGGGGACAGTGTTGAACCTACTGGAGCTCCAGCCGGCCTCGGTGGCGGCAGCAACAAAACCATTATGAAGGGCGGCCTCTGCGAGATACTTTTTCTCACCGACGCTTGCCGGGCTTATTGGTTGTGAGGGGGGGATCGGTCGGGGGGGACACTGGTCCCCTCCCCCCTTCTCTTCGGCTGGTCCGTCCGCTGGCATGATGGCTGGCTTTCCAACTGTGGGGGGTGATGGCGGCAGTGGAGACGGCAGCGGAACGGCAGCGGTGGCTCCCCGATCGGGACAGGATCGGGGCGGGGCCATCGCAGCCAAGGCCGAGGCCGTGGCTGAGGCTTGCCCTGGAGTGGTGTCAGCTGGAAGGCCAGGGCTGGTGCACCTGGTTCGATGTGGATGACGGATGGAGGAGTGTGGGGGGATTGGAGGGGCCTTGGAGCCCCTAGCCATTGCTGGACCCCGTGGGACTTTTTGGCTGCATTAGGAGCAGGACAGGCGATGGGGAGAAGGTGGCGGCCAATGAAGGTGAGGGCTCCCGCTGCCCTGGATGAGTAGGCAGGGCAGCGGAGGAACTAAGATGGCGACAGGTCCTTTACCGCTGTGAACTCTATCCACCCTCTGCCCCCTCCAAAGTGTTTCTGTGACTGGTTGGTGAGGTCGGGGATGGTGGCAGAACCCCAGTGTCCCCACTTCCAGGACTCAAGGACTTCCCCCCGGGAAAGAAGTTGGTGGACTGCCTGCTCTGAGTTCGAAGATCTCCGAAGTTGGACTCGGCCATCGGTCCATACATCTGTTTTTACTGCATTGCAAGCACGTGGCCGAAAGCCCTCTGCCCTGGACTTACCCTTTCACTTCCCCACACCTCATTTTTAACTCCTATGTTTTTAACTCCTATGTTTTATAAAACGTATGTATACTGTCACTCAACTCCGGGCGCTGCAGGATTCCCCCCTCTTGCAGCAATGGTCCTCTGTTTTATTGAGGATCTATCTCGAGGATGGGTGTTGGAACCCGGAGAGATGGTCCGCGACTAAGGGTAGACTCAGGGTTTTTTAAAATAAGTGGTTGGGGAAACTTTTTAAGGGGGTGGGTCGGGAACCAGGGGTTAGTGGGGAACCGGAGCCTACAGGGAGGTTGCCCGGTCTGGTTGGGCGTGGGCGGAGGACATCGGAGACTGAACAGGGGGATGCGTTTCATGGGAGTGGGAGGAAAATTGATGTTATCTGTGGGAGATGTAGCTATGGCATGAGCAGGGGGCTGTGTCAGGTGAGGGGCAGGAGCCCCCGCTATCTTCGGAAGTCAGGGCTGCAGAGAGATCGCTGGCTAAAACCTTTGGGATTCCGAAATTCCCGCTGTTTCAATCGGCTGCAAAGCGCTTTGGGAGCGCTTGCGTGGAGAATTTGGAGCCCTGGAAGCAGCCCTGGAAGCAGCCCTGGAAAGAGCCCAGCCGCATGTCCCTCTCTGCTCTCCTGTTTGGAAGTTATGCTCCTGAAGTAAGGAGCACCCGGGGATAGCAGGGAGGGGGGAGCCAGGCATTTTTCGGGGGTGGGGGTGGGCAATCTACAGTGTTTCCCGGAAAATAAGGCATCCCCCGAAAATAATATTTTTGGGGAGGTCTTATTTTCGGGGGATGTCTTATATTTCTCCGAGAGGCAAAAATGTAGGTAGGTCTTATTTTCGGAGGATGTCTTATTTTCGGGGAAACACGGCAAGAGAGTTGCCAGAAGTCAGCACTGGCTTGAAGGCAAAAGCCTCCACAAAAATTTATGGTAGATTTTTCTGGCGGTGAGAAGTATAGAACTGATTTTTTTTTCCTATTAATGCAATACAAGACAATGCAAACCCACCTTATAAATATGCCTTGCCTCAAGGTGAGAAAAGTGACTTATGCTATTTGTAAGCTCAGGAACTCCCAAATGTGGAACACGCAGGCATGATTTGTTTCTGTTCCTTTTAGTTAGGGGAAGTGGTTTCTGCTCTCTTTATCATAGCAACCACCCTTCAAAGGGCAGGTTTGGGCTTGTTTGAGTGATAGGCTTTCTAGCTTAAAGAATAGCATCGCAGGTTTCTTTTTTCCGTGTGAAAAATCTGCAGATGCCTTGCCTGCTTATAATGCCGACTGCTTTCCCCATAAAGGTACACGGCCAGACAAATGCTAAGAATTCGTAAACCGATTTTTAGCAGCGTTGACCATTAATTTTGTATGTTTGTTTTCCCCTTTTAAGTAATATATTATTAGCATGACTAAATCTAGAATGCATACTATTTGAAAGCGTTATTAAATAGTTGTGTTTAGTTTGACTATTTATTTTGAATGGAAATAGGCTCGCTTAAGAAGTGAAAGACTATTTGAAGCTTGGAGACATTACTTGCTGATGTTTAACTTTGGTTAAAAGAAAATAATTGTTACAGAATATGGCTTTGTTCAAATTTACCGTATTAATACTCCCCTCTCTCTATATCAAGGTCAGCGCATAACTGCATATTTGCATTTCATCATAATATTCATCCTAGCACTTTAATGTATTTTTACAGCAGGTCTGAAGCAAGCCACAAACTAAAGAATTGATTTAATTTTGATTATGTCTCCATATGTTCTCAAATTTTCACCTGGTTATTGTTAAAGAAATGTGCATCTGTGGTATGCAAATTTATTAATTTAGGTTAGAAAAAAACAAGCTCTGCTGAATTGTATCATCTGTTTCCATATTGACTCTCACAGGCAATTTCCCTATGATCAGTGATGATTTGGTAAATTCGTACCATCTCTTACTGTGCGTCCTTGATCTAGTCTATGGGAATTCTTTGCAGTGCCCTAATCGTAAGGAGATTCTGAATCCAAGCTTTAAGGGTAAATTTAATACCTTTTTTAATGCTGCTTTCCAAGTATTTTTAGTTATTTTTAATTAATGTAAACCTTAAAATAGGGTTAGCATAATGCTGTATAAATATTGTGCTAAGGGCTTGCTTTCTTGTGGTATCTCTTTATTAAAGGTTTACCATAGAAAATCATAGTATGCCATAGAGGAAAATTATTCATATTCATACTTAATATGACATGACATGACATGATGAATGTACTTTATGATTATGAATGTATCTTATGATTGTAATCACAGTTTCTCAGCCTGTATGTAAGTATAGAACATGTACACCAAAGACAAATTCCTTGTGTGTCCAGACATACTTGGCCAATAAATTCTGATTCTAATTCTTTAATTAAGAGAAAGCAAAATTGACCTCATGAAAAATGAAGAGTAAGAAGATTGTTTCATATTTTTAAAAGAACAACAGATCTTACATACACAACAGGAAATTGATTGTATGTGTGTTGGGTTTTTTTCTTTCTCATCTGTTCATTTAGGAAGGTAGGGAAATGTTTTTATTTTTCTTTCTCTCATCCCCTTCTCACCTAACCATTACAAAGGTCTCCCTGAAGATTTTCATAGTAAAGATTTTAAGCTCTTGTCTGAAGCCCCTTGCATCATTGAAAAACTGTGCTACTTGCACGATGGTTTGGTTTTGGAAGCCAAGGGAATAAAAGAACATTTTTGGAAGCCCTATGTGAAAAAACTCTTCGAGAAAAAGGTATGTCATTCGATAACAATTCTAATTGATCTTCAGAATTGCTACAGCTCCATTATTGACGGTTAACTTCAATTCTTTCTTTCTCTTTCTTTTTCTTTTCCGTAGATTCTAAAAGGGAAAGAGGAGAACCTGACAGGTTTTTTAGATCCTGGAAACTTTGCAGAAAGCTTGTAAGTACTGTAAAACAACAATACTAGTAATTTCAGGATTTTCTGAGTACAAATGATCCCACTAGCCCACAGCTTCTATATCTGACAGTCTCTTGCCATTCATGAAAGCTTATAAAAACGTTTAGCCGTTGTTTGCAAGCATCAGCCCTTGCCTTTCTTCCGTTCTTCATTCCAGTAAGGCAGTCAACAAGGCCTACGAGGAATATATATTGTCGGTTGGAAATCTAGATGAGAGGATCTTTCTTGGAGAAGATGCAGATGAGGAAATTGGAACCCTGCGAAGATGTTTAAACACAGCTTCAGAGGTGGAAACAGCCGAAAGGGTACAAATGAAATATAATCTGCAGGAGCACTTTGAACGGGTGAGTAGAAACATGGTCTGGCCTGAAGTTAGCTCTTTGATGCTCAGCCTTATTTCAAGTTTAATCAAACACAGAACCTAGGTCCTATCCAAGGGGACAAAACGAAAAAGCTGACTTATTCTAAGGATTGTTAATCTGTTGACAAACGTTCTATTATTTCATTTAACATAAGTTATCAACATTTAAATATTAATTACCAGTAAAGGAGAATCTTTGTGACTTAGGGTCAAAATGAGGCGTCCTTGGTGCTCTCTGAGCTTGGTTGTTTTCTTGCAGACGTTTCATTATCCAAACTAGGTAACATCATGTTGTTGTTACTTAGTTGGGTAATGAAAATGTCTGCAAGAAAACAGCTAAGCCCAGAGAGCACCAAGGGCATCTCAAAGTTTAATTAGCTTAACTTAATTTATATCTCACCTAGGGTCCTTCTCAGTCTCACATCCTGATTAAGAGCCACTGGCCTGTTGGTTAATTGCTGTATCTCTATAGAGCAAACATAGTGCCCCGTCTCACCCCAGATTATCAAAAAGCACCAACAGTTTATCTCTGACCCTGTATTTGTTTTCTTGTGCATTTTATAGGGGAATTGTTCTGTATAAATATCTTAATAGGGAGACTGTGGGTTAGAAGAAGAGGCAGATTTCAGTCCAAAGAAGGCTAACCAGGGATAAGCCTTGTTGGAGTTGATGAAGGTGATTTTCCCAAATCCAAATTTTAGTTGAAAGTATAGTAACTTTCTTGAAACATGTTTCATCTTTGTATCTTTTGATTAGATGAAATCTTTCAGAATATCTACGCCTCTTACTGGCCGAAAATACATCAAAGATAGCGATCCTTACTCGAGTCCCATTTCCATAGCCACCCACTGCTTGACCCGGCTTCACGCAATGTTGGCAGGGCTGAAGAATGCCCCTAGCGAGAATCTGGAGCAAATTTTGAGGTCAGTAGAAGCCCCCTCGGTACACTTCTCAAATTGGTGGCTATATGATGATTCAGACTTGGTCAGGCGGCTGGTGTTTCACAGGCTCTAGGTGGTGAAGTGGCCCTCTTTTAAGAATAAGAATTCCATGTGATTTTATAAGTTTTTTTTTAACCTCCAAAGTAGCATCTGTGCTTTGGTGATTGTCACTGTGTAATAACAATTCAGTTTGTGAACACCTGCATCATCATATGAAGTTAAGCCTGAGAGACTAGCACAGGTTTCAATTGCTTTTTCTGATAAACACTTTAATAAAATAATAGCACTCTTTCTAAAAGCCTCCTGTATAAAACTGTATGCAAACAAAAATGTTTTCTTTCAAAAATGGCAAATCTTCATTATTTACCTGTTCATTGAAAGGACGTGTTCCAGGGATCCTTCTCTGTCAATTGCCAATAGAATGAAAGAAATGTATGAAATTTATTCGCAAAAGACGCCATCTTGTGCAGAATCTGGGAATTTCTCCAAAGGTGAGAAAGCGATATGCTATCTGTAAAAACGCTTTTGCCATGTGTTGTGTCCCCAAAAAACTCCAGTTTTAGTATTAAACTAGGTAAGCATTTAGTTTAACATTTTTATTTGGTATATTCTTAACATCTAAGCCCAGTCTAAGAATTATAATTTATTAAATTTATTGGCTGCCCATCTTACCACACGGTAACTGAGCAACTTACAATATTATTTCTTTCTTAACGTATGTGAGGTATAATTCATAATGGGAATTCTATTTCTTTATAAGCTCATTCTTAATTAATGTTAATTTTAAGAGACCTTAAAATAGTGCATGTTTAAAATTATGGAGCCAGTTCTGAGAGAGACGGGGTCCACATGTATCTGTGTGTGTTTATTATTTTACTGGTAGTTAATAAACCCTGAAAATGTTCACATTTTTTTATTATGGATAAACAATCCTTATTTTATATTACATGGTTATTTCAGATCTGGTTGGTAAACACTTCCGTCTTGCTGAAGTCCTTTATTATAAAGTTTTGGAATCTGTCATAAAACAAGAAAAGAAAAGACTAGAAGATGCTGACTTATCTGTAAGTTTAGTCCAGTGATTTGTATAAATGTTCTCCTTAAAAAAAACTGATGGAATCTACAGGAAAATGCAACACTGAATTAAGATGCAGAACTGACCAGAATCTGATACTTAACCGTACTGATTTAAGACATTCAGCCTTCACTTTAATCATGGCTTTACACAGGAAAGTTAACTAACATGATAGTTTGACACAGTGATAATTTCAAGAGTGCCACCGTGATTGAGCCAACTATTACTAGGAAAAGAGGAGAAGAGATTCTGCAAGGATCCAGTCTGATTGTTACAGGGTTTAGGACACCCCAGTATATAATCAGGACATTTTACTAAGCCTTTTCAAAATGTTCACTCTGCTTAAGTTCCATTTGTATATGTTTCTTAACGGATGGATAGCACTGTATGTACCTTTTAAAACATCATTTCTGTGGTTGGCTATTTGGATGCAGAATTACATTAGCAAGCAAGAAATACCTGATTTTTGTACTCGGCTGTTTTCTTATCTGTTTTCATTCTAGGCCATCCTGGAGCATGATGTCTTTCATAAGTCTCTCATGGCCTGCTGCCTTGAAATAATTATTTACTCTTACAAGGCAGCGGATAGTTTCCCATTCCTCACCGATGCCTTTGATGTCCCCGTCTTTCATTTTTATAAGGTAAATCCTTTGAGTCGAGTGCTCTAACGGACTAACCTAATTGCTGTTAAAGGCAGGGGCAATGGAAACAATTGTAGACTGACGTGTGTCAGGTGCAAGAAATCAGGGGCCAGGATAGACATGCTACCTGGCCTACTAACCATCAAGGAAAATTGGCACCAGACGAGAGTCAGCTGTCTTCAAAGGAGATTGAACTTAGGGCTCCTCCAGGGCGTAGAGATCCCAAACGGATGAGGTATTTGGCCCCACCCCTCAAGCCCAGCCCAGTCATCTCTGTAGGATGTTCCTCTATGGCAGTTTTTCTCCAACCTTTCTGGCTTGGCAGCCCGGGATGAGGTGGGGCAAAGGGATGGTTCTGTCTGTGTGACAGGTGCATGCACCCGTTCATAGGTCACTTTGCGTGAGTACAACTTTGTGGGTGAGCACAAGTTGTCACATGTGGAGCTTTGCATGTGAGCGCAAGCACCCCCCGCTCGCACATGGAGCTTCGCACGCATGTGCTCACCCGATGCTTGTGTGGTCCGGTTCTGAACCGGCCGTGGCTCAGTAGTGGACCTCGGCCCGAGGGTAGGGGACCCCTGCTCCATGGTCCATCACTCTGGACACACAGAAACCCCACCATGTGCGCTTCTCCAGTGCACAGAGACATTCATACCACCTCGTCTCAGCATTTCGCATTAATACCTGAGCACACAGGGCAACTCTATGCTCCCCTGCTGCTTTTGGAGACGAACCCTGCCATATCATATCACGTTGACAGATTTTGCACAGCAGTGCTTAAAATGCATCAGACCTGTGCCGTAAACTAGTCTTAGCGAGCATCTAGTTCGTCGTTCCACAGTGCTCTATACTGGGATAAATTTAATCTGCCACATGTTAGATAGCCAGTTTGGTCTGGTGGTTAAAAGCACCAGGCTAGAAACCAGGAGACTGTGAATTCTAGTTCCTCCTTAGCCATGAAAGCCAGCTAGGTGACTGAGCCAGCCACACACTCTCAGTCCAACCTACCTCACAGGTTTGTTGTTGTGGGGAAATAGGAAGAGGAAAGTGCGTTGGGTATGTTCTCCACCCTGAGCTATTTGTAAAAATAATGCAGGTGGGATGTAAACAAAATAAAAATAAATATTTTAAGCTGTCCTACAACCCTCTGATGCTCAGGCCTCTCCTTTTAGATTCATTTTAGACTTTTGCTCTTTCTATGCACTTTTGTCTTTGAGCTTTTCCTAAATTGTTGCTCTTAGACTGATGTATTTTCTCTGCTTTATAACCGACCGTAACCCACCCTCCTTGTGCTGATTCTTTATGCCTAATAAAGGTTTGATTTGATTTGACATATTGATCAGGTAATAGAGATCTTAATCAGATCAGAAGATGGCCTTTGCAGAGACGTGGTGAAGCATCTCAATCACATTGAAGAGCAGATTTTAGAGAGTCTAGCATGGAAAATGGAATCGCCACTCTGGGACAAAATAAAAGAAAATGAAAACAAGATTCCTACGTGTGAAGAGGTAAAAAAGTCCCTTGCTTTTTTGTTTCTTCGTAACTTGTACAAAGATTTTTTTTTTACTAGAAATGTCCAAATGACTTGAAGCAATTGAAATTCTTACGCAGCAATGTCTAAATACCTATAATGTAGTGAGGAAATATCTTGTGCTTTTAGGTAATGCCGCCTCAGTATTTTGAAAGATCAAATGGGAACAGCGTGGCTGGTTCCCCTTTAACTCCAAGGAGACTAAATGAAGTTCGTGCTGAAAGTGGAACCCAGGGAAAAGGTAAGCCTTCCCAGATTTACAGACAGTAAGAGGTAGAATGGCAAATCCCGAAGGTTGAATTCCAATATATAAAAAACATTACAAGCCTATAGTTAAAATATCGGGTTTTGAGAAAATGTGCATTATTAGTGCAGGTAAGTCATTGACTTATGACCATAATTGAGCCCGTGGTTGCAGCTGTTATCGTCATAAATTGAGGCTCCCTTTGACCAGAAGTCATTTCTCAGCCTTTTTCACAGTGGTCCTTAAGCTAATCCATTCATACGAATGGGTGGGACAGAAAGGAATTGCTGTCATAGGACTGCAGGATGCCACAACAGGGTGATAAACTGACCTCCTTGACATGCAGTCATGGGACTGCGGGGGGAGGGTGTCCGTTTACGATGTCTGGGGCTGCTTTATGATACATAAAGTAGCTGTTCCGTGGTCGTTGTAAATTTGAACAGTTTAACTCATGAGTCCCCAACACCCCAGTCTCCGGCATGCCAGCAACCGATCCGCACAAACAAGGCAAGTCCCATTGGTGGGATGCAGGCAGCAAGCAAAACCACAGAAAAACCTTTCTGCATGGAACCAGTCCCTGGTGCCCAAAAGGTTGGAGGCCACTGGTCTAACTGGTTCTGAAGTGAGGACTTCCTGTAAAAAACACACACCTTTTTGTGGAATCTTAGTTATGTTTGAAAGTGGCAGTAAGTCTCTAGGAAATACTCCCATGAACTGCCTCCCTCCAACAACGTGTCCGTGTATCCTTCCTTTCCCTTCATCTTCCTGTTCAATAGCAAAATAATGCAGGAGAGCCACTCCAGCATGTGTGGAGATGAGGTTCAGCCGCTTTCAAATCACGATCTATCACACACTTTTGCTCTGCCCTGCTTCCTGAGCCTGGCATGTCTAAAGAGCGCCGTGATTTATACTGCTACCTTCAGGGTCAAATTGCTTTTCGATTGTCCTTAGTTTTTTCCCCCTCGGGTTACATCACCTGTGCTCTTCTTCCCCCCGCCCTTCCCTTTGTGACATCTGCAGGCATTTCATTTTCTCCAGCCACCCTCTACGAACGGTACAGCTCTCCGACCGGCAACCCTACGAGGAGGAGGCTCTTTGTGGACAGTGACAACCCCGGGGAGGCCTCTCGGACACCCATGAGGGTCTCTCAGCTGCCTGTGATCAGCACCGTGCCGGTTCAGAACGTTTCCTCCGAAACCATCCCTGTCACTCCAGTGCCTGGACAGACTTTGGTCAGGATGACTGCAAACAATGGACAGACCGTTACCATACCAGTGCAAGGTGAGGAACATCACTGCATGGGTGAGAAGAAGCGCTTCCTCAAACAGTGGTGCAGCTGACGGCTAAGGAAGGACCACGTTAATGTCTAGCATATAGAATCACACTGTGGCCAAGTGTGATTGGACACAGAAGGAATTTGCCTCCGGTGCATAAGCTCTCAGTGTACATACAAAAAGCAAGTGATAAAATCATAAGGTAGCAATAGGAGAAGTAGTAGGGAAAAGATGATAATAATCCAGCCCCTACTGCATGGATAGATATCCTTAGATATAAGGCAGTGCTGTGAGAATGAGGTGTTCAGCAAAGTGATGGCACGAGGGGAAAAAACTGTGTGGCTGTTTTTTTTGGCACGCAATGCCCTATAGCAGTGATGGCTAACCTTTTAGGTACCAAGTGCCCGGACAAGCCGCAGCTGATGAGTCATTGCCTGGCGCCGCTACTCTCGTTCTGAGCATGCGCAGGGCCCTGTGATGTCATTGCCTGGCACCACTACTCTCTCTGAGCATGCTCAGCTCTGAGGCGATGCTGGGGAGACATGGAGAGAGAGTGTAGCACACTTGCCATAGGTTCGCCATCACTACCCTATAGCAGCAATGGCAAACCGTTTAGAGTGTCCGGACAAGTCACGGCTAATGAATCATGGCTCGTGATGTCATCGCCTGACGCCACTACTTCTTTCTGAGCATGCTCAGCTCTGGAGCGATGCTGGGGCGACTTGGCTCGTATGCCAACAGAGAGGGTGTGGCATGCATGCCATAGGTTCGTCATCACTGCCCTATAGCATGTCCTGAGGGAAGGAGTTGAAACAGCTTGTGTCCAGGATGTGAGGAGGCTTCCAACTTTAAACTAGTCTTCCAACTTAAAATAATTTGGGGGGGTTTCCTGTCCAAAGCGGGAACCTGTTCCTTGGCTGTATGATTTTATATATATTTTTTCCACTTCCTTTGACAGGCATTGCCAATGAAAATGTAAGCATAACCTTAATTCCGGTCCAGGTCAACATTGGTGGACAGGCTCAGTCCCTGCCTGGCTCCATCCCGCCTCTCAGTGCGCAGACCCTGGCTGGCACGCTGAGTTCTCAACAGATGACCGGCACAACCCTTCAGTTGCAAGGCCAGCTCCAGCCGGTTGCCCAGCCTGGAGAACGGCGACCAAAACAGCAGATCAGTAGTGCGGGTAGCAGATCCCGGAAAGCTGGCTCCCTCACTCTCTTTTTTAGAAAGGTACATCGACTCTGGAAAAGAGCCAGTTTGCAGTAGTGGTTAAGGCGCTGGCCTGGAAGCCAGGAGATGGCGAGTTCTAGTCTCGCCGTAGATTTATCTGTAACATTGTCATATCTAATAACCATTTATGTATTTTTTTTCCAATATTTTTCCGCATAACTACACGTCCAACACATGTGATAGTACGTGCCTGCATTGTCTTTGCACTTCCAACATCTATCTGACACTTCTTTGTTCATCTTAGACATATGCCATCTATAAAACATCTTTTATAAATTTTCTTTATATGCTGTAGCTTTAGTCATCCTTAAGTTTTTCTCCCACAAATTCTGCCAACTGTCAATATCAAAGTTTTTTGCCCATGTTATCATAACTTCTTTAACTTGTTCATCTTCCATTCTTCTATCTAACAGAAAATTATATATTTTCTTTATCAATTTTTCATCATCAGTCAACAATACTTCATCAAATTCTGTCAATCCATTTTCAAATCCTTCTGTTTTAAAATCTTTGTCATGTCTAGTTTTCAATTGTAGATATGACCACCATGTCAACTGCATTCCCTGATTTTCTAGTAATTGTCTAGATTTCAAATTTCCTTCCATGTCTAGAATATCCTTATATGTCTAAATTTTTTCCACATCCAACATACTTGGATGTATCAACATTTTACTAGTAGAAACTCACTCTGGAATCTTCATGTATATTTTAGATTTAACATTTTCCCATACCTTGTATAAAGCATTTCGTACAAAATGATTCACATGATATCTATTTGTCTTATGTTTACCATACTACGGATAAGAATGCCATCCTTGTAATAAGTTATACCCTTCTAAGAATAATACCCTTTTGTTTCTTAACATTATCCATTCTTTAATCCATGTTAAAGCAGATGCCTGATAATATAAATGTATTTATTCATTTATTTATTTATTTATTCGTATTTATATGCCGTCCCTCTCCATAGACTCTGGGCAGCTTACAATAAACAATATAAAAAATTTACATAAATAACACAACAAAAAATAAATAGACTTAAATTACAAGTAAGAATAACTAAAAATAAACAGAAAGACACAATCCTACACCATGCATGCTTAAATCTCATGAGATTAATAATCTCAAGCCTGCCGAAAAAGCCAGGTCTTCAAAGCTTTATGAAAAGTCACTAGGGTGGGGATGGTCCGGACCCCCGGCGGTTATTGCTTCCAGAGAGCCGGAGCAGCCACAGAGAAGGCCCTTCCTCGTGGACCCACCAACCTACGTTGTTTAGTTGACGAGACTCGAAGAAGACCAACTCTGTGAGATCTAATAGGTTGCTGGGAGACGTGCGGTAGAAGGCGTTCTCGTAAGTAGACTGGTCCCAAGCTATGTAGGGCTTAAAGGTGATCACCAACACCTTGAATTGAGTCCGAAGACCAATAGGGAGCCAGTGCAGCTCACGTAGAATTGGTGTGATGTGGGTGTACCTAGACAAATCCATAATAATATGGGCGGCTGCATTCTGGGCTAACTGTAGTCTCCGAATAACCTTCAAGGGTAGCCCCATGTAGAGCGCATTGCAATAGTCTAATCGTGAGGTGGCAAGGGTGTGAGTGATTGTGCGAAGTGCTGGCCGATCTAAATAGGGTTGCAATTGGTGCACCAGGCGAATCTGTGCAAAGGTCCTCCTAGTCACAGCAGTCAGATGCTGGTCTAATTTAAGCTGTGAGTCAGGTAGGGCACCCAGATTGCGAACCCGTTCTGAGGGAGACAATTTCTCTCCCCCTAGAACTAAGGATGGTCCTTAGGAGGCAATATCCACAGCCACTCAGTCTTGTCTGAGTTAAGTCGGAGTCTATTGACTCCCATCCAGACCCTGACAGCCTCCAGGCGTCGGCACATCATGTCTACCGCTTCATTGAATTGATGC
>JANHFO010008043.1:62344-81877 GCA_032468095.1 Pareas carinatus | reverse complement strand
GCCATGGAGCGCTTTAAAGATCATTACCAAAACCTTGAACCGCACCCGGAAGGCCACAGGCAGCCAGTGCAGCTCGCACAGGAGGGGGGTTACATGGGCACGGCCCCTGGCCCCCACAGTCCCCCGCGCGGCCGCAATTTACAGAAATCAACATATTGCCCCCAACAATCTGGGTCCTCATTTGACCAACCTCAGAAGGATTGAAGGCTGAGTCAACCTTGAGCTAATGGGACTCGAACTGCTGAACTTACTGGTAGCCGACTGTCAACAGAAGTAGAATGCAGTACTGCACTCTAACCACTGTGCCACTACAGCTCTCTCTTTCTCTCATTCTCCCTCTTTCTTTCTCTCTCTCATTCTCTCTCTTGCTCTCTCTCTCTCAAAAGCAGCTGCTTCTCTGTAGTGGCACACTATAATTTCTGAACAGCAGCAGTAGCAGCAGCACTAGGTTCTTACGCATTATTCAATTTTCTTAATAGTCCCCGTAGCGGAGCATGGTGATTGAAAGTCAGTAGACTATATTTCTCAGTTTAGACTGGTCAAAACAATTAAAAAGTGATTGCGATGAAAGACCTGGGCAATAACACTAAACAGAGAACATGTGCTACATTGCTCAAGAAAATGTAGGGTTGGTAGTTCTTGAGATTATATGTTATGTAGGGAAACAAAATCTCTGCATTTCAAGTCTAGTTTAACTGCTCTTTTTCTCTTCTCTAGAGAATGCCTTGGACTGGCAATTTGCTTTACAGAATGCTTATTCTGCTCTAACACAGTTTCCACTCTAATGCTCTAGCAAATCTCACAGGATGTGGCCAATAAATGTCTATAAATATCCTCAGGCATGATCAGCATTTTAATTCATTTTTCTTTTCATGGTAAGGTGCTTCCAAACTGGACCAGCTTTCCTTTAGTTCTCCAATTCCAATAAAATACTATCTACATCCAAATGGTGCTATGAATAATATTTAGAAGATGTTTCATAAAATGCTTCTAGATTCTCTCCCACATTCTGGTAAATGTTCCATATTATTTTGAGTTCCATCAAACATATCTATCCCATACACAGCACACAATGAGAAGTTACCACAAAATAGCACCATGATAGTTCTGTATATTGCTAATATCCACACATCCACAAAGTATGTGTATAAAATTAAGAAACAGCTGCTGCAGGCACAAAGGATCAGGACCACACATCAAATTTCAATTACACTGATTTATTGCTCATGCCTAATCATCTAATGGTCAGTATTCATTTGACACTAGATAAGGGTTAGTGGAATTGAAGAGGGGTTGGACTTAGACCACTTGTGAAATGTAAGGATTCTAGACTGATTCTTCTGACTCTGCCCCAAGGATCTGCCACTCCTCTTATAGCTGCTTATGCTTTCATCTATGATGATGCAGTCATTTACATTTGGCTCTTCCCTTGTCATTGAGCTTTCTTTCTTCTTGCACACAGCTATATATGGATACAGTTTTCAATCCACAAATACCTATAAGTACAATTCAACCTAGGGGTTTTTTTTTTGGGGGGGAGTATATATTCAACATAGACAGAAACCCAAGTGGAAGATAAAGGAAAGCATCCTTTATGTGCAGACTGTAGTGTATATAGTTAAAAGGTTGTGCTATAGTTTATGTTAGGCAGATGAATCCTGCTTCAAAAGTCATGGTGTAGATCAGCGATCCCCAACATTTCCAGCTTTGCAAACTAGAAGGTGGGGGAGAGGGGATGGTTCAATGTGAGTGCCTGGCAAGCATGTGTGTAGCTCCATTTGTGTGAGTGGCTCACACAAATGGAACACTCACCCAATGCTCGTGCAAGTGAGACTGTGGGTGCATGCATGCATGCTTGCTTGCTGTTTTCATGGCGCCATTGCAATTTCCTCTCAAACCACTAGTGGCCCATAGCGCATAGGTTCAGGTAGTCTATCATATCTGAGGTAGTCTATCATACCTGAGGTAGCAAATTAGTTGGGACTCCAGGAAATAGAATGTCTGTCTGTCTGTCTGTCTGTCTGTCTGTCTGTCTGTCTGTCTGTCTGTCTGTCTGTCTGTCAACAGATTGCAGGCTCTTGGCCGATCCCTTCTTAAAGAGCTTTGCCTCAGTGTGACTTGATTCTGTTAAGGTGGCTCCATATTTTGCAGGGGGAGGGGGGAACTGTGTTCCTAGAAGTGGCTTTGTTGGATCTGCATGATGTGTTCGATTGTGGTTATTAAATGTTGCCCATTTTAATTACCATTCTTCATCTAGATTTTAAGACTGTGGTATTGTGATTATACTGTTTAAAAATCAGATCTCAGACTGAAGTCCATCTTAGAGTAGCTGTAAAGTAAACTATAGTTTGGACTAAAACAGGGAAATGAAACTAGTGAAGGAGTGTCAGAAACTTGGGAAGAAATCACTACAATTTGTATATTTTGAACAAAGTTTCTGACATTTATCATAAACTCATCACACATTTTTCCTTTATTGTCCTCCTCTAATGTAGAGTCAGAATCAAGGGAAAGTTCTTTGTCCCAGAGTTACAATTTAATGAGAAGAGTCTAGAAGTAATATGAATTGATTCCTTGAATGTGATCCACTTCACGCCTATGTAAAAACAATGTGGTAGCCATTAGGTATTTATAATAGTGCAGTGCAGAAATGTTAAATTTGCTCTACTGGATTCTTAGAATGACATTGTTAACCAGTTCAAAAGACTGGGTTATTTGACTGATATAAATCAAACCAGACCTTATTGCTAGTGAAATAATAATAACAACTTTCAAATAATTTTAGAATTTTCCTTTTTCATATTGGTTTATTTTAAATTTCTCTAATAGTATAACAAAGTTTCCACCTTTCCACAAAAGTTTCGAATCATAAAATTTTATTTTATTTTTTAATGGAGACAGAACAGATTGCAGAAAAACCTTTTTTGGTGAATATGAATTTTGATTTCTTTTTAAAGGAAGCCTGGGGTTAAAGCTTGTAGTAGAGCTTTCTTTTGTGTAGGCTTAGACAGTTTTGTATATTTCTTGCCATTAATATAGTGTTGTGAAGAACAGAAGTTGAAAAGTCTTATCCTTTCAGTTGGATTGTGCAAAACTCTCCTCCAGGGAGTTGGTTAAATGATTCTATTGAATCTGAAATTGAATTTGAAAAATCAAACGAAAACACTGAATTGAACCAGATCCTTCCAAATTAATTGGGATGTTTTCTTGATGTGTAAAATTAATAAAATTCTCTCAATTGGGATGACCCCAACCCTGTTAGTCATTCACAAGGCTCTAAAGACCTGGCTCATTCTTCTGGAAATTAAGACCATGAGGTTAGGTCAGATTTGCTGTTGAGATGATCTTCATAATTGTGGTTTAGTGCTTTTACCTTGAGTATCAAGAGACATTAGCTGTGGCTGTTATTTTAATCTTTGTATGCCACCCAGAATCACTGATGTGGAGTGAACAACCATATAAATCATATAAATAATTCAGAAATTCACATCCAATGACTCCAATTCAGAGATTCAATTCAAAGAACCAAATTAGATCAATTTTGGAAATTTATTCACATTTATTCAAATAATCATCTTGACTTTAAACCTATTTATCTAATTTATATAATCTGCCATTCATAGTCCAAGTTATTAGATAACTGTATTATTCTGTTGGTCGGTAGCCACTTAATGGCTAAAAGAAACCCTACTATATCTTCCCCTCAATTTCTTGTAACTAACATATGAATTGACTTTACCTTATGGTTAACTAACAAACCTATACTAACAAACAAAACCAAAAAACGTGTGTAAACATGACGAACGGAATTTTTGCTATGGAGCAGAACAACCCAGAAAAGACAGTTGACGAAGGAAGAGAGAAGAAGCAAGAAACAATAAACAACCTCTTAAAGACATGTGGAGAAGGGAAAAGGAGAACAACAAAATGTATATAAGTTTGTATGGTAAAGATTTTTTTAAAAGTTGCAATCAATAAAAAGTTTTAAACCATTATTAAAAAGCAAAAATAATAATAATAATAATTTTACTGGCTCAGAGATGGCTAAGTCACATTTTTGAACTTCCCAATCTTCTTTGAGGTATTAAGTTCTATTCTGAAAGAAAAAAAAAGGTCTAATTGCGAGCAATGATCGATCCTCGATTCTGCACTTGGAAAGACACATTTTTCTATGTGTCTCCTTTATGAATCAAAATGAAGGTTGTGAGACCAGCCAGGTCTCACAAGACGCAACAGAGAAGAGCCAAATGCCATAGGCTTTTATTTTGGGTGGGTGGGTGGGGGGAGGAGATAAAGTGACCTGAACTTTGAGTTATACTACTCAGAAATAAATAAAAAAAGAAAGAAAACCCAAGCTCAATGGAACGGAATTGGAAGAAAACCATCCCTCTGTTATGTCACCAATTCTTTTGCAATTATTCAGGAGGTTGGAGACCAGAAGGACAGCAAGCCTCAGCTTTGTCCTTCATTTACTGAACTGGGAAACGTTTCATGCTACACTCCATAGACTTGGACAAGGATTCAGTCCTGAAAATAGGTAGGTCACCCTAGCATTGATGATGTTAGCTAGCTGGGTAATGAAATGTCTACAAGAAAACAACAAAGCTCAAAGAGGTTGGACACCATGGATAGGTTTTATTCCTTCGAGTTGGTCGCAGGATTAGGGAAACTGAAGGTCACGAGGAACATAAGAAGTTGTAACTGACTCCTGAATATATTTCAAATAGGGCTTGGCTTGGGAACATTTTGACTTTGTGTTTGCCCTTTCTACATAATCTAAGTATTAAGCCATTTATCCCCATCACAAAACATGAGCTTTAAGGTCCTTTATTTTCTGGGCTTCAATAGGCCCAAACATTTAATTGAATTAGTCTGGGGTCCTGGCCTGGAGATCATAGTAATTTTTTGCAAAAAAGCTACTTGCTAAAAAAAATGGGGAGGGGTGATGCATGCTGGAATTAAGACTGTTAATTGAAAAGTTTATTTTAACAGTGAAGTCTGGTAGAGTTGAGCTCATTAAGATTTGGTTAGTTACCACATAAAATATTGGATTCATTAATCTTCATCATGAGATTTTGAAGAAAGAAAAAAAAAAGCAAGGCAAGCATGATGAGAGAGAGATACTTCACGTTCAACTGCAGTGAGAAAATTAAGTACCTGATAGTCTTTGTTAATCTTATGCTGCACAATTAACATGTTGCGTGTCTTTTCAAGTTCTTGAACAGTTTCCGCATGAACTGCCTGAAGATCACGCAGGGAACGCTGTAAATTCTTGTGGCTGTCGTCTTCTACTTTCTTCAAAAACATGAGGTCTCCACTTTCTTGCTGTCTGCGAACCTAGGTCAAAAACATTGACAGCTTCATAATTAGGTGGGTTTTTTTATATCTAAAAAGAAACCCTTTCATTTTAATTGTAATATATGGACCTCTCTCTCTTTTCGGCATTAAAATAAATCTATGTTAAAAGACCAAGCTTCTGTATTTCTCAGTGCTCTGTGGGAGATAAAAAAAAACAAAAAATGGAAGGCAACTCAGAACTAATTAGCAATCTGCTTTGAGCCAAATCCTACACAGCTTTATTCAGAAATAAGTTCCAAACGAGTTCAAAGGAATGCAAGAGTCATGTCGATGAGAGCTGGTATGGTATCTGTAGATAAAAAACTGAGGGTGCAAATTCCTGCATATCTAAGGTAACAGAATTTACCTCTAGTTAGTATTGCAAGCAGAATTGCAAATCTCCCAGTCACGGGAATTAGGTAATCGTTCTCTCAATTTATAAACTCTGTTCTGTCAAATTTTCTATATCTGTGTGTGCATTAACCCAGATGCACACACACAGACAAAAAACCCTGTATACATGGTATTTACCTACACCGGAGAGAAGACAATGTATAATTCTGTTGTGCCTCAAGAGACTGGACGGACTCTACCCACTTCCTTAACCTTGTACTTCTCCAGATGTGCTGCCCTAAAACCCCCATAATTCTCCCTGGCAGGGCTGGCTGCAAATGTTGGCCATCGGAATGGGGCACATCTGGAAGATGTCAGGTGGGGTGAAGCTGTGCCAGATTTATTACCCTTTCCAAGCTGCTGCAAATGACTTTGTTGTTGGATCTGATGTTAAACACAGGTCGAAAATAATGAGAAAAAAATGTTGTGCTTGCAGAATGTTACATTTAAGGTGGGTGCATTCAAGACACACACACACACCAGAATAACAGAGTTGGACAGGATCTTGCAGGTCTTCTAATCCAACCCCCTGCTCAGGCAGGAAACCCTATACCTTTTCAGACAAAGGGTAGTCCAATCTCTTCTTAAAAATTTTGAGTGTTGGAGTACCTACAACTTCGGGAAGCAAGTCATTCCACTGATTAATTATTACAATTGTCAGGACACTTCTTCTTAATTCCACGTTGCTTCTCTCCTTGATTAGTTTCCATCCCTTGCTTCTTGTCCTGCTTTGGAGAATAGGTCCTCTCCCTCTTCTTTGTAGCAGCCCCTTAGATTATGGACCATTAACACCTTTTATCCTGCTACCCTTTCTGTTGGCCTCTTCAGTCTTTTTGAAGAAAAGAGGTGACCCAGTGGACAGCTTCAAGCAAGAAAACAAGAGCTTGCAAACCAAGCCCGTGTGTGTGGGAGGGAAATCTCATCTAAGAAACCTGATTTTTGCAGGATCATATTGGGCGAGAGAACAGAAAAAGCTTGAAAAAGCGGCTGCAACCTGTTCGGCTAAGTTACCTTGAGGAGCGCGAGAGCCTCACTGAGGTCAGCCACATCGACATCGTTCTCCTGAAAGAGAAGCAATCGACAGAGAGATCCTCTTCAAGAAATGAATAATGGAGAGAGACTCTCTCTTGCATTCACATAAAAACACACGGCATTCATCTGGACAGCATGAATAAATGAACAGCGCCCTAGCCTGAGTTACTCGGTTTGAGCTTTTAAGCAAGAAGCATTTGCATAAAATATAGAAAGCTTCCCCCTCCCCATTTCTTTTTTTAAAAAAATAGTAATTCTCTAAACAAGGAGGATAAAATTCACCTTGGTGAAAAAATTCACGCGGGCCTTCAGCTCTTCCAGCTGCTGCTTCTGCTCAAGACAGCGCATCCGTAGCTCTTGATTCTCCTGGGCCAGCTTTTCAGTTTGGTCTCAAAAGGGGGTGGGAAAAGGTCTTTTTTTACACCCAGTGGTATCTTACAAACGCCAACTGTGGTCATTCGGCCTACTTAACTAGCAACACATTTAGGTTAAATCATACCGTATCGCATGCAATGTCTGTGTTTCAATCACCGCTTTGCCCTAGACGGATTAGAATCAAAGAGCTAAGGAAGGGAAAGGTTCGACTTTTATAGCCCTGCGGGACATCGAGGACATTTTTTTTAGAGAACTGGTTGGACCGATGGCTGCATATGGAAATGTACCGGAAGCAGAATGCAAAATTACTCAAGACGGTACAGTGGTACTTTGGTGCTCAGCGATATTTCAATATTTGAAGGGCTGTCACAAAGAAGAGATGATGGGTGGGGGTCAGCTTATTCTCCAAAGCCCCTGAAGGCAGAACAAGAAGCAACGGATGGAAACTAAATCAAGGAAAGAAAGCAACCTGGAACTAAGAAGGAATTTCCTGACAGTGAGGACAATTAACCAGTGGGACAGTTTGCCTTCAGATGTTGTAGGTGCTTCATCATTGGAGGTTTTGACGAAGAGACTGGACAGCCACCTATCTGAAATGGCAGAGGGTCTTCTGCTTGAGCAGTGGGTTGGGCTAGAAGACCTCCAAGGTCCCTTCCAGTTCTATTCTCATTGATTAATTGTATCATCAAATTTGGTACTCAACGCATTTTGACGTTGACATTCATTGTTTGCTTGGTAGTCAATGCACAATTTGTCGGGGACTGCTGCCTTGCGACTCACTACGTTGTTCCTTATAGGAAAAAATTGTCTGGCACTCATTGTTTTTGGTACTCATTGTGCCTGGAACCAATTAACGATGAGTACCGAAGTACCACCGTCATTTTAATATTACAAATTGAGAAAGAGGTAAGCCCTAAAATAAACATACGGAAACAAAGGGGAGACCATCCAAAATTTCCCGCACAAATCTTGGGGTAATAGCACTTCAATCCCTTCCTTCTCCCCGTTCTGCTCGATCAGCTGCCCTCAGATTTATTTATTATTAATATTATTATTTAGACTTCTAGACCGCTTCACAGTGCTTTACAGCACTCTCTAAGCGGTTTACACAGTCAGTCTATGGCCCCCCAACAATCTGGGTCCTCATTTTACCGACTTCGGAAGGATGGAAGGCTGAGTCAACCTTGAGCCGGTGAGATTTAATTGTGCTGCCATCTTTCCTCTGATCCACACAGCAAATCCTGTTTGCTTTCCAATGTTTTCTGATGGTAAGGATGGATAGGAATGGGCTGAGAGTTGCTATATCTGGCCCATGTGTCTCTTCTCCTTGGCAAATGTTTATGAATCTGGCAACACGGCCTTTAGCCCAAAGCAACTCAAGGATGCTGCCTCAATTAGAATTTGGGGTGTGCCCTTTTGGCACACTTCTGCAGCAAAAGCAGAAAAACAGCCTTGCTTTAACTCGTCTGGGGCTCCAGATGCAGCAAATCAGGGGAGAAAACCGAAATGCATCACCAAATTACATAGACATGTGTGCACGTAAATATGCAGGCATTTTTTAGATTTGGGATAGAAACCTGAGCGACGAAGACAATAAAACCGATTGAATCCTGGGTAATATGATTAGAGTCGTCTGGAAGTAAATACAAGTAGCCCTCAACTGACAACCATAACCGAGTCCAAAATTTCTGCTGCGAGCGTGAAAATTAAGTGAATTTGTCCCATTTCACAACCATTGAACGAATCGCTACAATGTTTAACTTGGCAATACGGCCGTTAAGTGAATCTACTCCCTATTGGCTTTGCTTGTCAGAAGGTTGCAAAAGGGGATCAGGCAACCCTGGGACACCATCAGGTGACCGTCATAAATACGAGTCAGTTGTTGAGCGTCTCAGTTTGGATTCTGTGGGGATGTCGCAATAGGTGGACGTGTGAAAAAACGGCCCTACGTCACTTTTTTCAGTGCCGTTGTATCTTCGGACGGCCACTAAACGAGATGTTGTAAGTCGAGGACTACCTGTATATGCTATTTATTACTACAAATCTCCCCCCTCCTCCCAGCGTTAACTTGCAAGTAAAAAAAGTTCTCGTTTTAGGATCCAATCCGGGTCGGTCGCGGGGACCAGAGGTTTTGCCTTCCGAGTTTTCGGAGTTGTGCATCCTGAGGGAACTTCTCCCTCACCAGAACGTGTGCTCTGGGCTATTTTATGCGCAGTATTTACGTAGCGCCTGGCTGTGTGTGGCTTTTTAGTTGTCGATTGGGGTGTTGATGGCCGGCTATTAAGTCATTGGCTGTTGCTTCCTTGTCCGACCAAGTTTTTGTTTTTCTGTATTTTTAAATCTAGAAGAACCTAAAAAAAAAAAGCATACTGGAAACCTATTAGCAAGGATTCAACCAGCTCTACAGGCTTCTATGCCACACCAGACGACAGAACAGACTACCGCGTTTCTACTTATATATCAGCGTGGTCACGCCTTTAGAATAATTCTTGACATCAGTGGTGGCGAACCTAAGGCACGGGGGCCAGAGGCGGCACTCGAAGCTCAAAGCTCCCCTCCCCCTCTCCACGTGTGCCTGAGGAGATTTCTGACATCACCCGCCACTCAGCCCAGCAGCCCAATGGGAGCGGGGTAAGACGGGAGACTCACATGTGGGCGGAGTCTGTAGCGAAGGTGAGAGAGGAGAGGAGTCAGGTTGAAGGCGATCATAGCTCGCAGCGAGCTGCAAAAACTGGGGAGGCTGCCGGAAGGCCCACAGCGAGCTCATGTAGGCCGCGGGCGGGGACAGGGGGACAGGGAGGTCGCCGATGGCCCCAGGGCACCTGTGTCGCCCCGTTGGCACGTTGCGATAAATAAACGACTTTTGGGTTGTGGTTTGGGCACTCGGTCTCTAAAAGCTTCGCCACCACTGCTCTCCATAACGCAAAAACTATTCTTTAAAAACCATCCAGGGATTTTAGACTTATACGGTGTTGCACACACGTGGTCCTCGACTCACGACTACCATGGAGCCCCAAATTGCTGCCGTTACGTGAGACATTTGTCAAGTGAGTTTACCCCCATTTTACAGCCGTTGTTGCCTCAGTTGTTAAGTGAATCGGTGCAGTGGATAAGTTAGTCACCCGGCGGCTAAGCGAATCTGGCTTTCCCTCTTGACTCTGCTTGTCAGAAGGTCACCAAAGGGGATCACGTGACCCCCGGGAGTCGGTTGCCAGGCGCCTCAATTTTGATCCCATGACCATGGGGATGCTGCAATGGTCCTAAATGTGAATGACGGTCTCCTTTTACAGTGCCGTTGTTAACTTGGAACGGTCACTAAATGAACTGTCGTAAGTCGAGGACTACGTGTATTCAGACCCAGGGTTTAGTGCGGATGTTTTGACCATTCAGGAACAGAACAAAGAAGGCTGTTTGAGGAGGGCAAAAACACCCAACGTTAAGAAAACCTCCGCTATTCATCTATAAAACGTTTCTCCAAAGGAGGAATCTAGCTTCTGGGGTTGGAATTCGGGTTTAATTTAAAACAAGATCCCGGCGCAGAGTCTTAGGCTCATAAAAGGACAGGCTCTTAAGAAAACAAAGATTAAGATAATCTACCGATAAAACAAACAAGCTGTCAGAACCTGTTTGTGCTAATATCATCATCTGTAATCAATACAAGGAGGGTGCTGACCCAGGCATTCCTCCGTTGCAAAGAATTGGAAGACAAAGGCTCTTAAGCCTGCAATTAATTTCAGCATTAAAACTGTATTGAAATGTTCCAACCAAAAAGAATAATAAAACCTGAAACTAATCTGTAAAAACTGAAGGGAGAGGGAAGGAGGGGCGGGGTGAGTTGAGTGGGAAGCAGGCAAGGAATCCAAGCCGCTCTTACTGTCCAAACAAATCTGCGAAGCTTCAGAAGGGCCCTCCGACAAGCGGTCAATGAAATCAAAAAAGAGCGAACTCTGAAGGAGACAATCAACTCCAGAACCAGCTTGTTTTCCTTTGCGGTGGTTTACTCGGGACTCTGCCGCTGCTCTAAGAGACATCAACAATGAGAAGCAAAGCTGGGGTCCCCCTTTAAGAGAGGATGGGAGGATTGGAAAAGAGACAGCCATTAAATCCACTGGGCAACTCTTTGAAGCTCTGCTACAATTCAATCCAGGTTTACAGCCTCGCCGCTGTTTTCGGGAAAGCTAGGCTACCGTAAAGAATAGGCAATCCTGGGTGTAGGGTAGGTAAAGCTTTAGTTTTTATCGGGGTCAGGCACAACCGTGCCTTTCCTCATTTCAACCCTATCACCTGCCTTTCACTCTAAGAGAGAGACCAGCAGAGAAAGTGCAATAGGATGGCCTACGATAGTTTTATTACATTTATATTAGCAATGGCACTTAGACTTATACGCCTATGCTGCTTCACAAAGTTTTACAACCCTAAGCGGTTTACAGAGTCAGCCTCTTGCCCCCAACGGTCTGGATCCTCATTTTACTGACCTCGGAAGGACAGAAGGCTGCGTCAACCTTGAGCTGGTCAGAATTGAACATCTGGGAGTAAAATTTAGACAGGGATGAATAGATAGATAGATAGGTAGGTAGGTAGAAAAGAGAGAGGATGATAGAGAGAGATAAATAGAGTGGATAGATAGCAATACCACTTAGATGTGTTTTATATCACTCTCTAAGCAGTTTACAGAGTCAGCTTCTTGCCACCAACAATCTGAGTCCTCATTTTATCGACCTCGGAAGGATGGAAGGCTGAGTCAATCTTGATCCAGTCAGGATCGAACTCCTGGTGGTGGGCAGAGTTAGCCTGCAACCCTACATTGTAGCTACTGAGCCATCATAAGACTAAGAATGTACCTTATGCTTATATGCTTAATTGATTATGCCTATGTATGCCTATATATACAAATGATCATGATTATGCTTATATATTCACATTGTCTATGAATGTATCTTGATTGTATTCTTGTTGTGTATGCATGTAGCTTTTGAGCACGATCACTTAAGACAAATTCCTTGGGTGTCCTGAAAATAAATTCTGATTCTGATCCACGGCTCATGATATTCTTATATTTTATATATTCTCATATCTTATATATTCTATAAGGACCTTCTGTCACCCAGGGCACCTGAGGTCAAACTGTGGGAATCAAGAGGCAGACCAGAAAGTCCACCCTTTAGGTTCCTGTTACTAGTTAAAATGATTTAGTAGCAAGAGACAGGTAGAATGGTCTCATTTTCGCCCGGGGATAGTCAGAGAAAAATTTGGACAGCAGGGATTAAGAACCTGACCTGGTGCACAGCACCTTTCTTATGTTCCTGGATGCTCTCCATGACTTAAGTCTCGAAAACAAATCTGCACGCTTGGTGCAGGCAGTGGTATACCTCGTTCCATTTTGATTCTGTCCAGGATATTGTTTTTTTCGGCTAAGTCTGCTCTTAAAGCCGCCTCAAGCTGACCGATTTGCAACTTCAGCTGCTGCTCCTTCAGCTTCCACTGCTGGTCGTGAGTCACCCCGAAGGCACTGAGAAATTGAATATGACAAAGCGGAGGGGAAAAAAATGAAATCACAAGACACACAAATAGGTAAACCACTCTTTGTTCTCTTATGCATGCCACATGGCACGCCGAGGACCTTTCTGAAATGGACTCCAACACCCAAAAGACGAAAGGTGGGTGTCAGGGCCAGAGAAAGGATCATGAATGTCATGACAAGCCAATAAAGAATATTTGTAGCTCAGGGTAGAAACGGGGGGTCCTTGGCGCTCTCTGAGCTTGGCTGTTTTCTTACAGACGTTTCATGACCCAACTAGGTAACGTCATCGACGCTTGAAGGGAGTTGGGCTCTTGCAGACATTTCCTGACCCAACTCGCATCAGTGTTAGAAAGGAGTGAGGCTTGCGGAGGGGAAGAGCGGAGAGGGAGGAGAAGAACTGTGGAGTCCTTTGTACTCTCTGAGCTTGGCGGTGGTCTTCTTAGTGACGTTTCACGACCCAACTAGGTAACGCCATCAACGCTTGAAGGGAGTTGGATTCTTTTCTTGCAGACATTTCCTGACCCAACTCCCACCAGTGTTAGCAGGGAGTGGGGTTTGCGGAGGAAAAGAGGAGGAGGAGAGGAAGAACAACCAGGGAGTCCTTGGTGTGCTCTGAGCTTGGTTGTTTTCTCGCAGACGTTTCATGACCCAAACTAAGTGATGTTACCTGGGTCGGGCAATGAAACATCGGCGAGAAAACCACCAAGCTCAAGGGAGCGTCAAGGATCCCTCACTATGGCAAGGGGTGGTTGTCAGCCTTCCTTGGGAATTAAGGGAACGCAAGTTGGACAGCTGTGTATCTGCAGTGGTGGGTCACAGAAGGTTCTGTGCATCAGCAACAGGCCTGGCCTCGATTTGGAGCTGCTAAGCCAGAGGTTTTGGCCTCTTGTAAAATTTTCTTGTAGCTCAGAAAGAAAAAAAAACAATTGGAGTTCTGTTGCAGAGAAATCCGTCCCCCTATGTTCCTTTAACTTGTAGGCTAGCCATCTCCCTGTCTCATTTGCTTTTTCAAAGTATATCTGTTTTGTATCTCTAATTTGCTGTGCCATTTTTTCTGAATCTAACAAATTTAATTTATGTCTAATCAGATCAATTTGTTTTTTTAATCTGTTTTTGCCCCGGTTGACTTGCTAATGGTTGCTCAAGATTTTTAAGTTGTGATCCCAGATCTTTACTCCTTTCTCTCTCAGTTTTTTGGCTGTGTCAACTTATAGCTAATCCTTTGAAGACCGCATCTGTTGTGTCCCAGATTATTTGTACTGAGGAATCTTGTTTTAAATTTTCTTTAAAGAAGTGGCCCATTTGTTTTTCTGCAGGAAGGGAGGAAGCCTGGAAGGCCTTGCCTGTCGAAAAGGAAGGATGCCCACAAAAGCCAGGCGATAAACCAGTCCCTTCTGAAACCCATTCAAGGCCTTTGTACTTTCACAGCCTTAAACGAGAAGCGTATTCGGTTCATGGGGACGGAGGAACCGGGAGCAGAATCCTACGAGATGGCTAAAAAAAAGAAAGAAAGGAAAATGAGCAGAAAAAAACCCTAAATAATTCACTGTGCGAAATGCTTTAGGAATTGCAGCCCAGGACCAACGATGGGTACCACTGCTGAACATTTTTGCATTACAGGAACTGGGAGAGCATGGCCAGCAACGGGATTTCAGGGTTTGTCTATAGGGATTCTCAGTCGTCCAGGTCTTGGTTGCCCCAAAGATGTTTTTGTTGTGTTTTTAATTCCAAAAGGCAACTGGACTTTGCTTGGTTTTTCCTTGAAGAGGTTTTGTTCCTCATCCTTCAGGTTCGGACTGAATGGTGGAGAATGGAAGGATTTATATTCCTTCCATGTTTCTATTAAGACCTATCTATTCATCCAGGCCGGGTTGTCCTAATTGCCCACTTTCCCCCCCTTTGGGTTAGTTGTATTAATGTGTTTAAGGTTTAGAGTTTTTAAATTTTAATTAGCTTTTAGAATTTCTATCGGCCTATTTATTATATGGTATTTGATCTGATTATAACTTTTGAATATTTTTTTTTTCTTATTGGCTGTTCACCGCCCCGAGTCCTTCGGGAGGAGGGCGGTATATAAATCAAATATATATTTTTTTTAAAAAATAGATCACTGCGAGGAAGATCATTAAAAAGCCTGGCTGGCTGAGGGATTCTGGGAGTTGAAGTTCACAAGTCTTAAAGTTGCCAAGTTTGGAGAACCCTGAGCTTCCAGTGAAACCTTGACATAGGAGCTGGCATAACACTTCCAGTACAAGTCATTATGAAAAAAACACCTTGTAAGATAAAGATCTCTCTGCATGAAGAAACCCGGCCCTGTAGCTTAACCCAACCCTACAACTGACAGTAATCCACACAGCCAGCCCATTAAGAGGCATGCTGCAAATATATGTTATTTTGAAATTAAAGAGTGCACTGGATATAGGACATGCAATACCTGTATTTACCCCTTTCACATTTCCACCCAATAAAAATGCTTTATATTTCAATTACTAAGGATAATAGCACTCATCCATATTTTCCCCATATTCGCCTATCCAATATATATATATATATATATATATATAAATTTTTGCTCCAAGAGACGCATTAGGGCTTATTTTCCGGTTAGGTCTTATTTTCAAGGAAATACGGTACTAAATGCTTACGTCTGGCTGATGATTTAGGGTTTATATTTGGGGCAGGGTTTCTATTACGAGCATCCTGAAAAATCATGCTAGGGTTTATTTTCTGTTTAGTTCTTATTTTAGGGGGGAAATACAGTACTCAATGCGTCCGTCTAGTTGACTATCTTAACTGGAGCTTATTTTGGGGGCAGGGCTTCTATTAGGAGCATCCTGGAAAAATCATACTAGGGCTTATTTTCCGGTTAGGTCTTATTTTTGGGGAAACAGAGCATGCATGTGTGTGTGTATCGGGCTTTTTTTAATGAGGCATCTGGTACAGAAGGGAGGGGATATTCAAATCTCTCTATATATATTCATCTGCAACTGGAGGATTCTTCCAGTGCCCGGTCTTGCTTCACAACCAGGTGTGTTTCCTCATTAAGTCTCTGCCTATTGACTGTAATTGCTTCAATTTTCTGTTCGGCACCAGAAAATGAATTCAAGCGCCCTATCTCATTTCATGTTCCATAGGTTTAGCTTCCAAATTTTTTTATTTATGCGATATTAAGCGCTGCTGACAGAATTTACACAGGCGATTACCTCGAAGCAACTTTATAGAAATATCAAGTGCAGTCACAGTGCCAGCCCGAGGCATTTTGGCACCCGAAAAGTCAAAAACGACGACGCTCCCCTTAGCTGGCTACCGGAGTCGGCATTTTTCAGGAAATTGAGATGTTGCGGGCTAAGAGCTGGAGGCAAGAAAGGAGCATCCGACATTTCCTCCCCTTCAATGCTCTGCCTGGAATGGATGGTGCCTCATCAGAGCGTGGAAGGGCAACATTATCTGTACAGCAGGGCAGAGATTTTTGGAGGGAGGGAGGGGAGTAAAGGATTTATTGCTTCAGGTCCCGCAAAGGAAGAACACATCACGAAAGCCAGTTGTTTGAAGACTATAAGGATTGCTTAGAATACGCATCCAGTTTTGGTCGCCACAACATTAAAAGGGTGCTGAGAAAGAGTACAGAGAACAGCAACAAAGATGATTAGGGGACCGGAGGCTAAAACATATGAAGAACGGTTGCTAAAATTGGGCATGTCTAGTTTAATGACAAGAAGGCAACTATCAGTAGCCTGAATTGCATCCAATCTCTAACTGACATGGCTCAAAAAAAGTGCAAGAACCACTCCGGTGCAAAAGGGCCTATGGATTAGGGGACTGGAGGTTTACGCATATAAAGAACAGTTGCTGGAATTGAGAATGTCTAATTTAATGAAAAGAAAGGCTAGGGGTAACACGATAGCAGGATTCCAATATCCAAGGGGCTAGCAATAAGAAGAGGGAGTCAAGCTATTCTCCAAAGCTCCTGAAGGCAGAACAAGAAGCAATGGAAATTAATCAAGGAGAGAAGCAACCTGGAACTAAGGAGGAATTTCCTGGCAGTGAGAACAATTAATCAGTGGAAGGACTTGCATCCAGAAGCTGTGGGTGCTCCAACATTGGAAGTTTTTAAGAAGAGATTGGGCAGCCATTTATCTGACATGGTATGGAGTTTTCTGCTTGAACAGAGGATGGACTCACTAGAAGACCCCCAAGGTCCCTTCCAAGTCTGTTATTCTGATCATCCTTTCCATCAGAATTCAACCAGCTAAATCCTGAATCTAAGAGTCCTTTCAGAGTTTTAGATTACTCCCACACATCCTCTTTTACCAGCTTATTGCCTTGATGTACGAAAAGGGAAAGACAGTTGCATGGTGTTGAGAAATATTTGTGGTTAAATGAATTATTTTGTTTCTAGGCTAATATGATCACCCAATGTAACTTGACTCCCAAGCTAGTTAACTACATTTTAACCTATTGCTCAGCTCATTGTATCAACCAATTCATGTGTTCAATGTGTTGTGTGAACTCCGAACAATGGGTTACTAAACTATGATTAAGTTGAGCATAGGTTAACATGTCTTGCAAATGCAGCCATCAAATTTCTTTTTAAAAAATAATAATAATCCTGCATTTCTTGTCAAATCCAATTTGATTGATCATCTTCCAAGGATGCTTTTAACAGTAATTTTAGCAGAAATGTTGCCCGAGTGAGTTCTTGGGGCTGCTCAATTCGGCTCCAAAACGTTGCCACGTTCCTTTATCTCTCCACTTAAGTCTCTTTCTTTCCAGTGGCAAGAAAGAAAAGGACAGAAGAGAACAGAACTAAAACAAAAAAAGATGGATGACACTGCTGGCAAGATTGTATCTTGTAAAAGTTAAAGGCTGATGTAGGGAAGAACCTGGCCGGCATAACGAAACCCAGATGATGTTCTCAAATGCAAGAGTAGCTTAGTCACCCTAGAACTCCCCAAATAATATGTATGGATTCATTAGTGGGAAAGCAAAGGTGGACAAGATTTTAGAGTCACTGTTCCAAGACATTAGCAACTTCAGCCACTCCTACCTGTCCAGGTCAATTAGCTCAACATGACATATCCATGTTTCTGAATCAGATTGTTTTCATCAAAAACATTTTAAAAAACCACACACAAACTAAAGTTGAAAAGGAATTACTCAATTAGTTATAGTTTACCTGTTATATAATTTATCATAGTTTTCCTTTAAGAGCTCCCTTTCTTTTTCCAAATCATTAATTCTGTCTTGTAGCTGGAATGAAAAAAGAATGTTACCAGGGTTCATCGGGTAAGGTGAAAGTAACAGTTACTCATATTCAATAGATTTTCCTGGCTAAGCACCTGGGCCACCTGCATTCTCTATTCCCCTGTATCAGAGGTCCCCAACCCTCGGTCCATGGACTACCACCGGTCCATGGCATGCCAGCAACCGGGCCGCGCAAACAAGCCAAGCCCCATTCGCAGGATGCAAGGAGCCCACAAAACCATGACCCCTTTGGGGCGTGGACAAACTTTTCTCTATGGAACTGGTCCCTGATGCCCAAAAGGTTGGGGGCCACCGTCCTGTATCACCTTAGCTGCTCTGATGTTACGGACAGGGGAAGATTACAATGGTACCATCAAAAATATTAACAATAATGTTTAGCTGACAAATGTGTTCTTTATTTTGGGGGGATGAGATAAACACATTGGCAGGTTTGCCTCCTCCTATTTTCCCCACAAATAACACCACCATGAGATGAGTTGGGCTGAAAGTGACTGACTGGCTGAAAGTCACCCAGCTGGCTTTCATGTCTAAGGCGGGACTAGAACGCACCATCTCTGGTGATTGGTCCAAAGTCACCCTGCCAGCTTTCATGGCTAAGGTGGGACTAGAACTTACAGTCTCCTGATGATTGGTCCAAAGTCACCCAGCCTGCTTTCATGGCTAAGGTGGGACTAGAACTCTCTGTCTCCTGGTGATTGGCCCAAAGACACCCAGTCAGCTTTCATCCGTAAGGTGGTACTAGAACTCACAGGCTCTTAAGGATGATAATTTTACCACTTCTTTGAGTAGAAGTCCAGTGAGACTTTTGACCCATTATATAAGGCTTTAGTAGTCCCCACGGAAAAGGATGAACGTTGCATCCTGAACTGGCTGGCCTCTTGGAACAAATACTAATATATTACTTTGAGGCACGATGTTTTTGCAGAGAGGTCCATGGAACAATTGCTCCCTTTAGACCGCTCTGATTCAATATGAATCCCATTGCAGCACAATAATAGAAACTCTGGGTGGGAACAATCTACATAGCACGGAAAATATGCAGTGCGAATGAGTTGTAAGAATAATATCGGAGGGGTGAATACCGTACGTCGGCCAACATGCATCTGGCAGATTCCTGCTAATGATAAGCTAAACAAGACCAGATTGTTCAAATTATCGGATAGCCTCTAACTGATTGGTCCCTTCCACTAAACATTTTTGTTCTGCTCCAGTGGAGAACGCTGGGAAAAATGCCGTGTCTCTTTCCACGAAAAAAAGTTTGCAGCTTCACCTCTTCTGATCGCCGTCTCGAAAATGTGATGGCCTGTAATTCTCTCTCTAGATGAAGGCACTTTGAACGTTCTTCTTTAAGCTGCAAATTAAGTTCTTCCCCCTTGGCTATTAGTGCATCATGGCTCGTTTTGAGGGTTTTTTGGTTCTGTGACAGTAAAGAGACGGAGGAAGAAAATGAAAGAAAAGAAAAATGTTAGTGCTAGATAAGTCACATTTAAGCGGAATCTTGCAGTTTTGCTCAAGGCTTTATACTTAGACGTGTGTTGGTCCCTTCTTAATCAAGGATGGAAGGAAGGAAGGAAAGAGGGAGGAACGAAGGGAGGTGGAGGAAGAAAGAA
>JANHFO010008042.1:554230-567536 GCA_032468095.1 Pareas carinatus | reverse complement strand
CATCCAGACTCGCATGGCCTCAAAACACTGGGTCATCACTTCAACGGCATCGGTGGGGTAGTCTGGGGTGGAGACGTACAGCTGAGTATCATAAGCGTACTGATGGTCCTCCACCCCAAAGTCACGGATGATCTCACCCAGAGGCTTCATATAGATGGGATGAGAAGACTGAACCCTATGGCATCCCATACAACAGGCGCCTCCGGGTCGACCTCCGCCCTCCTGCCAACACCGTTTGCATCCAATCGGAGAGGTAGGAGGAGAACCACTGCATCACAGTGCCCCCCACTCCCAACCCCTCCAACCGGTGCATTATGATACCATGGTAGATGGTATCAAAATCCGCTGAGAGATCTAGCAGGACCAGGATAGAGGAACAGCCTCTATCCCGGGCCCTCCAGAAATCATCAACAAACGCGACCAATGCCGTTTCCATGCTGAACCCAGCCCTGAAGCCAGACTGGCGCGGGTCTATATAGATATTTCATCCAGGTGCCGAGGAAGCTGATACGCCATCACACTTTCAACAACCTTCGCTAAAAAGGGAAGGTTGGAGACCAGACGATAATTAGCAAAAACTGCCAGGTCCAAGGAGGGCTTCCTAACGAGGGGTCTCACCACCGCCTCTTTCAAGGCGGCTGGCAGGAAACCCTCAGTTAAAGAGGCCTCAACAACTCCCTGGAGCCAACCTCGTGTAACCTCCCGGGAGGCCAGTACCAACCAGGAGGGACATGTGGCAGCATTCAACCGTCCCAGCAACCCGTCCATATCCTCGGGAGTCACAGGGTCAAATTCCCCCCAAACAAAATTCTCAAGATCTGCGCCTGACACTCGGTCTGGATCCTGCCAAACAGTGTCCAAGTCTTTCTGTATCTGATTGATTTTATCGTGCAGATAACTCGCAAAATCCTCAGCAGATCCCTCCAAGGAATCCTCCTGCGTTCCCAGATGTAAAAGAGAGCAGGTCACCCTAAAGAGGGAAGCTGGGCGGTTATCTGCCAACGCAATCAAGGAGGCGAACTAATTACTCCGGCAACGCGTGAAAAGCGCCCAAATGGCCCCAAGAAACCTCTGAAGCCTCCGGAACCCCTCAAAAGAGAGGGGGAAGGATTCCGCATATAGGTCTCCATGGCTAGGGCCAGCAGGGCCCATTAACAAGCCCTTTCGGCCCCACACACTCCTACTCGCAGCTCCTCCTTCGCGGTCATTTGATAACTTTTAATGTCATAAAAATGGAAGCAAATAGCTGGAAAAATTAAGTAGAAGATTAAGTAGAGAAAAACACCATTTAAACATAGTACATGAAATAAATAAATCCATACATACATAGATACATACAAACATACATACATAGATACAAAAATACAATCATTTATTTTCTTTTGCCTATGATATTCTGTTATTTACATTGGATCTTATTTTTCTTAAGTGAACAGAATTCTGATCTTATATGATATAAATTCTAGAATAAGTCCACTGAAACCAATATTTAAAGAAAGTGGTTCAATGTGATTAAAAGCAATAGAGCACATCATCTGATTATACTACTTCTCAAGAAACGACAATAAGCCTTAGGCACACTATTATTTGATTACACAATTTCATTGACAGGTTGAAAAGCTTAAAAAGTAACTGAGAAATGAGCAAGATTTCATTTTCACAGGGAAAAGATTCATTTCCTTGTTTGAAAGGCCATCACCATGTCATTTTTCCATTGCTTAAAAATCCCCTTCCTTTGTTATGTGAAGCATGGCTAGAAAATTTTTGTTCTAAAATTTTTATCTAAAAGATTTCTAGCCAGATATGGTTAAAGAGGTTTTTTCCACAATGCACAACATCATTTCCAAGTATTGATGGTTCTCTATCTGCATATTTGAAGAAATCTATACCCTTACATTTATTTTTCCTACATTTCTCTTCTTTCGTCTAATTTTTATAAAGAATTAAGTCCAAGTTCACATTCTTTATTTAGAAGAGCTCTTTTGATCAATGTGTGATCAAACAGAGCAATTATATTACAAAGAAAAGGTGAGCATTGCCACTTTTCCTCTCACTTTGCAACTGCTTGCATCTTCTTAAAAATACTCAAAGAATCCCTCAGACCTCTTCAGCAGATTTTTAGACAGTAGAAGCCTCAGAGAGGGTGGAAATAAGCAGAATATTCATGGATTCACTAGTGCAGTATAAAGCAGTACTATCACTTCTTGTGACCTTTGTCGATGTAGCCAAGGACTGCATTGCTCTTTTTGGCAGCTGCAACACACTGTTGGCTCACATTCAAGTGATGGTCCACTAGGACAGAGGTTTTTAAACTGTGGTCCAGGGACCCCTTGGGGTCCGTGGCAAGTTGCCAGCAGTTCGCAGACAGATCAAGAATAATTTGGAAAAAGTCATATACATGAATTGTCGATTAGTAATTAGTTGAATTTGTGGAAATGGGGTCCTCCATGTAGCAATGACATATTTTGGAGTCCGCAGCTTGAAAAAATTTAAAAACTCCTGCACTAGGACACCTAGATCTCGCTCACAATTACTACCACTGAGTCAGGTACCACCTAGCCTACCCCTGTCCCTTTAGTTTTTATTATTTATTATCCAGGATACTTATTGGCACCTTGGATCCCCAGGAGTTAAACTTAAATATATAAACAATTGCATTTCCACTAAAAAACTGTTGCAAAACAAGAATATATGAACAAGAGTGTTCTGCCATATGAATCAGTTGCCAATATAATCTGTTTTTACCACTTTCTATAATATGGTATGCATAAAATGAGAAATTCTAAATCTTTTTTTAAAAAATCACATCAATCTAGGCAAACCTATAGAATTTGTATAAAAAATAAAAACAACCAGCATATCAGACTAAGTTAGAAGGAAATTATATTCGAACACATCCAGAGGGCATCATGATAGTAAAGTCTACATCTGAGTTCCCATATCCCCAGTTCCAGACAAATAGCCATCCAGGTCAAAAAGGCATTGCTTGCCTAAAAACAAGACTTATTTACTTTAAGCAGTGTAGTAAACTCTAAATCAAAGAACTGAGCTGAAAAGATATACCATCCCCACTGAAAATGAATGACGTACAGCCTGATTCATAAATACAGTGGAGGGAAGGCTCTGAGAAAAAGCTGTTTGTCAACTTGAATGACAAACTGCAGTTCCCACACTTTTATCTCCATTTACAATCAATTTGAAACAAAAATGCTACCTTCTGGACTGCGAATCAGAAAGTAAAAAAACATATGTATCTTGCTTTTTTGTACAGAACAAAAAGTTGCCTTTTTAAATATTTCTATTTACAGTCCTAATCAGCAGTCTTGTGAAAAAAGAAACCTGTAGAAAGTACCAAACAGATGTTACACGCTTAAATCTGCGTAAGTTTATCTTTTAGTATAAGTTACATGATGGTAATTTGGAGAGAAAAATTAAATAGATGACCTAATGTACAGTATTTAGAATAAGCAGTTTGAGGATTGCTACCTTAACCTACAAATATCTGGCATACACCTGCAGAAATGTAATTTAGATATACTAGTACGTGCTAGTATGTTTCATATTAATAGTATACAAACTACAAAGTTTGCCGACTTCAATATATTTAACAGCAGAATATATTATCTAGGAATCGAGGCAGTGAGCAATAAATTCTTCAAATAAACATGGTATTATACATGTTTTAGCATTTATTTCAATCATATACTGATATTCTACATGCAAATTAAAGTCAATTACTGCCATTAATGTAATTAAGAACTGTTCAAGTGGCTTTTCAGAGTAATTTGCTGGAACAGTTGGGGTGGGGGCAAATCCGGACTACAGTCCTGGGGATTGATTGATTGATTATTTCATGTTTCTAAACAGCCCATTTCCCTGAAAGAGAATTTAGATTTCCTACATAGATGCATATATGGCGATCCTATTGCAAACTAACTTTCCTTCCCTTATAGTATCTCCCATTCCACTATCTCCTGTCTGTATTGGTAAAAAATGTCTTCTATAAATTCCTCACAACTACATTGCAGTTACAAACCAGAAATTGTTTACTTTTTAGTTTCATGTAACATTTTGATTTGTTTCTCAATTTAATGGAACTTTATTTTCTACAGAAAATTATCTGCAGTATTCTTATCCACTTCACTATGTGTCTTTTTAAGAAGAAAGAAGCAATATACAAAAGGTGAAACGAGATTGTCAAAAGTTGTGAGCATCTTTTTCTATGAGAGGTGAGCATGAAGCTTTATTTACATAACTACATGGATATCGATTTACTGATGTTATAAACTATATTTATTCTTCTATATATATATGTTTTTTAAAAGAAAGGCCTGTTTTGTTTCTATAGAATACCCAAGGGAGAATGAACTATATACCTAGCATTTTAATTAAATTGATTAAAAATCACAATTCTTACCTGATTCATTTACATCTAATTTGCAGGACAAAAGCAGCAACATGACTTCATATTGTTCTCATTACCTATATTGTTAACAAAGAATGAAAAAGAAGTTTGCTGTTATACTTAAATATAATACTCGACTTTTCATTATTCTTACTGTTCCAAAATGATAAATACGGAATGGACATTTGAGAACATCTAACTTATATAGTAACATAGTCAGAGCAACCACAAGGTTCATTGGATTTTCAATGGCTGGATGCCAAGGGTTTCTAATCAGTGGAGCACATCTGGATAAGGAAAATTCAAAAGCAAGAGACCCAAGGGGTGGGAAAAAATGCTTGATTATATATGAAAGCATCCAAGGGTAACAAGGACCAAGCCTGTACAAGTAGAAGTAATTCTATAACTAGTCAACCTGCTAATTGAAGTAACAGACTGTTAGGAACACTGCACATAAAATGTATAATATATTTAGATAAGATTGCCATATATGCTTCTGGTTGATCTTCCCATCTAATACAACTATCAAATTTGATGGACTCATCAAAAAATAGTGTTCTCCTAGAAAATATTTTCTATACATTAAACAAATAACTGACTATTAGATAATATTACATATCTTAATCATTTTAATGGACTATATAAATTAATAACTGCATTTAGAACCAAAAAATTAACTCAAATCTGAAAGTACTTGAAAAGAAATATATAGCTAATAAAGGAAAAAACATTGCCTTTCCTCTGTTAAAATACTGCTTAGCTAAATGACGTGAATTATTTAAAAAACAATTTCAAGAAAAATAGAAGATGTTATTAAATCTGGTTACATTAACTTTAGGCTTACAAACCATGATTCAAATTCATAACTAAGCTTTTACAAATAATTTCTGGAGAACTTTATCGTGTTTTATATGTGTTTATTGAAATTATAATATTCCATACTTTTCCAAAGATATAATTTTTCCCGCTGTTGCTTTTTTTCTGACACAAAGGTTTATATGTATTCATTACACAAAGGAGAAAATCGGTTTAATGGCTAAGATGACTGATATTAAATCACTCGTTTGGATAGATGAACTGGATATTCTTGCTATATATTTACACAAATTGAGGTATCTGAATTTTTAGTTCAAAATGTGATTAGTACATTGATTTTAGGAATATTCAGAGCCATGCATCCACAGATTATTATTAATCTAAGCCAACACACAAATAATTTTTCAGTTATCAATTTCAGTTACATATTTCTAGTAAGGACTAGTAGTATGCACTACTATTTAGAAAAATGTGTGAAGGTTGCAAGGTTTATGAATATGGACCCGGCCTTTTTACCCCCCTATGTAATACACCTTCAATCTAAATCACTCTTTACTGAAGAATATAAAAATGAGAGCTCTAACTTGTGCTTGCTTGTACAGATAGTCCTTGACTTGCAACAGTTTGCTGACTATACAAATTTACAACGGCACTGACCGTTGTTCACACTTATGACCAGTGCAACATTCCCATGCTCACGTGATGTACATTCAGATGCTTGACAACTGACTCATATTTATGACGGTTGCAGTGTCCTGGGATCATGTAAACACATTTTGCAACCTACTGACAAGTCGAGTCAATGGGGAAACCAGATTCACTTAACAACAGCGTTACTAAATTGACTGCAGTGATTCACTTAATAAATGTGGCAAGAAAAGTTGTAAAATGGGGCAAAACCCACTTAACAAATTTCTCAGCAGCATAAATTTTGGCTTCAATTGCGATTGTAAGTTGAGGACTACCTGTACTGGGTGTGAGTTGAACCTCACATTCACATTTGAGGAAAACGATGAAATGAGATAGCAGACTTTACTCCTGTTTAAGGACTGAAGCAACCACAAAATTACACTTGTTGTCCTCAGTATTCTCATACACAAAAAACCCAGTGTTTCTCCCAAATTAGATGAAACTTTGAAAGAGTGAGAAAACTGAAAGCTTCAATAAATAAGGGGGGAAACCCTCATTGTTAGCTCAAGCAGTCCTGCTTTATCATATCTTACAATGCAACCAATCACTAAATGCCACCATAGTAGTGTACATCCTAAGATGTAGAGGGTAACCATAATATTCAGTTTACCATAGGAGTAACACTCAATATCAGTTTAATTGCATTCTTTTCGATGTTAAATAACTTGCTTAAATGCAACTTAGATCAGCACATGCATATTTATGCTTTGAGCTAAAACCACTGATAGCATTCCAACAGCAGATGTTGTTTTGTCAGTGGGATGGTTTCTTAATAAGCTACTATCATATTGAACAGTTTCTACATTTGCTCCTGGAGTATGAAGCCCCAGAACAAATTAGAAACATATAAAAAGGTGGTATGGAGAAGAGATTAACTGAACTCAATTTGAATGAGCCTATCTATGTATATCTACATAGAAAGTGTAACAGGATTTTGTATACAACATATATAATTTTATATTTTTATATAGTGAGATATAATAAACTTAAAAGTATGTACACTAGTATTGAATTGTATTCACTATTTAAAGAGATTAAACATAATGTAAGTGAAAGGCTGTATTTTATTTTTCAAGAAATAATGTTCAACTCATATGGCTTAGCAGAACTGCTCAATTGTAAGTTGTTTTTTTCACCTTTTATTGTGTTCCATATTTACTGAAAGTTGGAATTATTCATACTAATGAAAGCACAAATGTTTCTTATCTGCTCTTTCTTCAGATCGTATTGAACATCTTTTGTACCCTGCCTAGTAATAAAATGATATGGTGTTTGTTTCATCTGTTGAGGTAAGTTAACAGAAGAACTATTGTCAAGATAAATTTTCATTTAATTTTGCACCTAGCTACTCCTAAGTCATGGTTATACTTACAAAGCACTCCAGTGCACAGGGAGATATTAATGCAAAAAAAATCTGCTTGCAATCAAACATTACCGTTACATGATTCAGAAATATAATTTCTTCGTAATTCTAGATATTAAAAGCTTTGAACATTAAATATATCATATGGCTGAAATATTTCATAGCTTTAACCTATGCTACCGTAGGCTCTGAAGAAACCAAATATTCTAAAAAGGATTTAGATAGCATTTCAAGCAGGAGGATAAAATAGGCAAGTAATATCAAACTAGAAATATTAGCAAAGTACGTAATTCTAATATGAAGAAATAGTATCTGACCCCATTTCAAATAAGTTTCTGAAGTAGTTATAGCAAAGTAACTTCTTTGCTAATTCTAAAAAACAAGTATTATAGAAGAGAGTGAGACTGTGACTTCTTAACAGCCTTCCAAGCAGAGACTGCAGTTTCTTTTCAACAGGCTTTTTAAGGTAAGTACTCACTTAATGGCCCTAATTGGGACCAGAAACTCCACCACTAAGCAAAGTGGTCACTAAGTTGGAAGTCATGTGACCACAATTATTCTTACTGGCTGGAAACAGACAATTTCACACCCTTAGGTTTTGTTTGCCTTCTAATCTCTCCCCTGCTTTTGAAAGCATAGCCCAGGGCTGGGAGCTACACAAATGGATTAATCCCTTGAAATCCCTGTTTCCAATCTCTCTTCTCTGCAGGAGGTGGGGAGGGGGGCAAAGCAAGTGATTTCCGTATACAATCGTTCCCTTTCCCAATGCCAGCATAATTGCATTTCTTGCAATGTGTGGAAGAGCAAACATTTACTCTCCTGAAATCCCTCTCCAATCTCTCTACTCTGCAAGAGGAGAGAGAAAGGGAAAAGAAAAGGCAGTAGGTCAACCACAGGATAATGCATATAGACTGTAATCATGATCACATGACTGAGGAACACTGAAAAAGTTGCAAATGGTCCATAGAGATATTTTTCAGCACCTTCATAACTTTAAACAGTTGCTGAATGAATGGTTGGTAAGCAAGGACTACCTGTATTGAGAGCATAGAGTAACAGTTCCACTAATATCTTTAGCATCATTTTCAGAATGAAGTTATAAGGTATTTTACTTAAGCATTATGATATTCATACTTCATGATTCCATCTTATAATTTTACCATCTGTCTGAAGCTGCTGAGAGATTGTTCTAAAGTATGAAGTGGCATCATATGATGATACAAAAATCCATAAGAAGCTCAGTCCAATAAGTTGTATTCTCTGTGAGTGAATGTATCCTTTGTTAGAGATATAGAATAGTTTGATATTTGGAAGACTCTCACATCTTATCAAGAGTCAATTCAATAATTGAGTCCAACATTAAACTGTCAACAATTCCACAAAATGTCTTTCACTAGTTAAAACCTCTCTTTGGAGATAGTATGTAGTCCATATTATCTAAGTTTTAACAACATACCACCAAGGTACAAGTACAAGTAACACAATAGCCCTTGAATACATCTTTAAAATATTACCATGAAAATGTAATAGTTACAGAGTTTTAATGGAAAAAATATATCTGGTCAATAAACAAAGAGCTTCACCAGCTCATGGTTCACACACAAGCTCTCCTTATGGACTAAGATTTAGCTTTCCCTGAGCTTTTATGGCTTCAGATATAAATATCTGGAGACAAATCTGCTGTCATATAAATTACTTATTATTAGTTTACATTTAAAACCGATTTATTTGGGAAGGTTAATGAAGTTTACATATTGCTCCTGGCAGTTATTAATCAAATTGTGGTTAACTCTTATTGAATGAGATTTAGAAATGTGTCAAAAGACATCCACTCTAATCTCTATCTTGCTCTGTTTCCATTGGTAGTCAGTTTCTAGAAAGTTTATAGTTCTTTTTTCAATTTACGTCCATAGCATCTGATAGTCACATGCCTATTGGCTCTGAGCATGGGAATTTATTCAATCATAGGTACTTTTTAACACAGGGTCATTATTTACAATTATCCATAAAAGTGGGCTCCTGTTTCCTCACTAAGCAAAGTTTTAATTTAAAAGAAATGATGCTGATTTAGCAAGTTATTTATACTATAATAGACTATTTTTTTACTTAAGTGTTGTGCAAATAAAGACATTGTGATTTACTTGGAAACTATGGCTAAAAATCACAGCTCAGTAGAATTGCAGATGTTTTACTTCAGCTAGGTAGCACTAGGAGTTTAAAAATCATGTGAGCCTTCCCTTAATTCTTTTTCATTCTTTTCAGTTTCACACTATTTTACAAGTAACTCATTGCAAAAATAAATACTTCTTGACTTAGGAACACAACTGAGCCCAACATTCTGTTGCTAAGTGAAACATATGTTGAGTTTTGTCCCACTTTAAGACCTCTCTTACTGCAGTTGTTAAGTGAATCACTGGAGTTGTTAAGTGAGTAACACAGTTGTTAAGTGAATCTGGCTTCCCCATTGACTTTGCTTGTCTGAAGTTCACAAAGGGGGTTCACACTGCAAATCATAAATACATGCCAGTTGCCAAGTGCCCAAATTTTGATTACATGATCCTAGGAATGCTGCGATGGTCATAGATGTGAAAAACAGTCATAAGTCACTTTTTTCAGTGTCATTCTATCTTCCAAAGGTCACTAAATGAACTGTTGTAAAGCAAGTACTACCTGTATGTAATATTGTGTTAATCCTTTTATTCTGACACTTTTCAATAAAGTTAATGTAACAGCTTTTTCAATTCCTACTAATTTCATACATAAGATTCTTAACATAAGCAGCACTGTTTTGTTGTTAATTTTATTGCATAGAATCCATCCATAATTTCTCAGTAACACTGTTTCACAACTCAAACATTTTAGTCTGCTGGCAAACTTTAATCTCCAGATACACACTAAAATTTAAAACCTATCTGGAATATGCATGTATTAGAGTGCTTACTAGATGGCATCTGTTTTAACCTATGAATCTTATTCCCTACCTAACCCCATGTTTATTTATTTTATTTATTATTTGGACATATACCACTTAACAGTGGTTTACAGAACTCTCTAAGCGGTTTACACAGTCAGCTTATTTTCCGCAACAATCTGGGTCCTTATTTTACTCACCTCGGAAGGATGGAAGGCTGAGTCAACCTTGAGGCAGTGAGAATCGAACTGCTGAACTTTTGATGGCTAATGGCAGAGGGCAGTCAGCAGAAATAGCCTGCAGTGCTGCTTTTAACCACTGCAGCATCCTAGCCCTTTTGTTTAGAACAAAACATGACATTTGTACCAGCTCCCAAACTGCAAAAATGTCTCACATGAGAGTTTTAGGGCTTTTAGCTTCAAGTATAAAGAGTTTTTGGGACAGAACCACTTTAAATACACACACACATAGAGTATATACTGTAATCAGTTATAGCTCTCATGAAAGCTTTCGATTTTCAGGAGCATAATCATAAGCCTATTTTCCTTCCAGTAAAAAAATGAAACTTTCCTTACACATAGGCTTTTACTCCATTGCTTTAGAATCATGATTTCCCAGAGCATCTACCAAGACTAAAATGCAGCAGAAGCATATTCATGAAAGTTAAAACTACATGAGAATTGTATGTATTTAAAAACTTATTTCATGTAAATAAAAGTAATGGTAATAATATATATTTTTAAAAGGTGGTGTCCCACTGTCTATCAGGGGAAAAAACGCAATTGGCAAACTTGATTTCCACTTTCATACATATAACACTGATCTGCACCTCGTTAGAGAATTAGGGAACTTATTTTCTGTAAATCTGATTTTTTTCTAAGGTTAATACCAATTATTATCTAGTAATCTTATTGTTTTATCATAAAGCTGCTCTTCTATTTCCTTGCAACTTTATTCAACCCATCTCATTTTACTTTCTATTTGTCTCCAGTCATCTTCTCTACTTTCATCTTTTAAATTTTGTCTGACCATTTCAACTTTATTCTGAAATAAATGAGTCCACAGTTGATCCTATTCATGATTCTATTCAAAATGCCCTATCCTTTTTCTGGAAAATCTATAACCTTGACTGTATTTCCAGTTGACTGCATTTTCCTCTACATCATAGGTCTCCAACCATGGGGTGGCTGACTGAGGAATTCTGGGAGTTGGTCCACCAGCCTTAAAGGGACCAAGGTTGCTCTACACAATCCTTCTCATGCACAATCATTCAGAATATTGGTGCAAAATGTTCAAGCTATACATACCTACTGAAACATGAGTGCAACACTTACTGCATGCAGTCTAGCCTCTTGTACACCAGAGAAACACATCATATTTATATATGAATACAAATAATTTCTAGAATCGGCAGGAATTGCACAATTCCACCACAGTAACAGACTAAAATGACATGGAAAATATTCAGGTCCAGGAATAAAGCAAATTAAAAAAAAAAATTAAAAGCTACTGCAAAGTTTCCAGTGTATGTGCCTGTATTAGGTAAAATGGAGCATGTTCCAGGTAATTATTTAAAGAGAATAGGAATTCTTTAAACAAAGATGTTTGACCACTTTATATTCCATTAAATTATTTTCTTTTTAAAGGGAAATAAATTGAGATTATTATCTTTCTACTCTTATCTGAAATAAGCATAAATGCTGAAAGGTATGGCTTAGATAAGACACATTTCTATGTTTTCAATTTAATTTACTATCATTTTATGAAAAAGGGAAAAAGTAAAGATAATAAAGATATACTGCTGAAGTATAAGCCATATTTTACTAGTTTTGCAATCTGCAAACTATTTAGATTTACAAGTCACAAGTGATAGGTATTATATGTGCATTTTAAAATATTCTAAAAAATAACTACACGTATCTAATTATAAATATTTATAAAGCCGCCTAGAGTCAGCAGTAATAATAAATGATATTTTGTTAGATAACAATGTTATTATTAGTTTTTTCCACAAGATGGCAGACTGGTCCCATTCTTTCTTGCAGAAATTAAACTAACCAGGGTTTTACAGTGTATTATGTGGGTGCATTCTAGCTATTTCTTTTTCTGAATACAAATTTTAAATATCTGTGAAATACATATGTCTTATCAATGTAGCAGAAGTAATTCGTGCCAAATCATCAGGAAATTGACTTTTTTCTTAAGCCTTCATGTTCATGATGTGTAATTTCCTCAGGTTAAAAAGCAACATCGCAGAATGCAGTTTGAAATTCAGTAGTGGCCATGCACCTAACTAACCTTTCTAGCTTTCTAGCCCAAACCCTGTTACATTCCACTCCATCCGGTGGCACGTGAATGCCTTTTAAAATAAACTAAGTAATTCCCATAAACAAGCAATGATTCTACCTACCCACTAAGATGTGTTGCATAATACTGCATACCCAAAACAAATACAGTAATGACTAATATCATCTTAGCATTAAATTTCCATGTTTTATATTATGTCATGACTGTGATATTGTTTGTCAATACTGTTACCACTTGATGGCCTTTTACATTATGTTAAATCTGATAGGCTAGTTTACATAAAATATTAAGCTTTAATAGATGGATTCAGACTAATCCAAAACATAAGCAACTACACCATGTATTATGACAACCCATTGTGTACTAATGTAGTTTTCCCTTTGCAAGCTTATAAAAATCATTCTAATACAATGTGAACCCTTTAAGTGTTTTTTTCAGATTAGATCTTTAAATTCATAATCATAATAAAACCTTAAGAGAAAGGAATTGTGTAAAATATTCTGTAAGCAAACTGCTTATAAAATCAAGCCCAGATTGTCTCCTGTTAAATAGAAATAATGATCCATTGAATAAAGGAGTTCAACATGCTTGTGTTTCATATATACATATACATATACATGTTTTCGTAGATTTTCATGGTACCGGTATGTAGGTCTAGGTGTGTTCACGTCTTTTCACGTGTCGGATAGAGAATATCTTGCCGACGTTTCGGCGAGGTCTCACTCGCCATCTTCAGGCTGGTGCTTTTGGCTTCTTGCTAGTGTGACTTCACTCAGACTAGCAAAAAGCCAAAAGCATCAGCTTGAAGATGGCG
>JANHFO010008042.1:459766-473009 GCA_032468095.1 Pareas carinatus | reverse complement strand
GCTGTGCCGACCATCCCGGAAAGTCTGAACCCAATTGGTTCAGTACTTTCCGGGATTACCTACCAGACACAAACGGGTCTAATTTTTTATATATATAGATTTACAAATAACCTAAGAGGACAAATGTATCCAACACATCTTTCTCCTTCAATCAATCAATTTTCATTGCAGTCACAGACCAGCATTAAACATAAAAGCATTAAAATGAATCACGATAGTTAAAAATATATTTAAAAAGCAGAAAACAATATATCCAACGAGTGGTGGATTACAGGGGGAGTCAGAGCCTGCCTAATTTTGCAAAGCGCATAACAGAATCTGCCCCAATTTGGAGAATCCGATAACAATAGTTGCACGTAAAAGAGGTGAGCATTTCCCGGATATTTTCTTAGGGGAGGTTCCTGCAAAGGGAGTCCGTGAGTCCGTATGGAAGACGCAGCACAGCAGGACAGGAGCTGCACTTCCAGTGGCCCCTTGTCCACAGGGACACGTCTCGGCTCACGCCGTATTTTCTTCTATTGGGCCCCTAAAACTGCTGCGGGAATTATCATGCAGCACGCTGAGGTTAGTGTCCTTCGGATTTTGTGGATGGTTAATTGATATCAATATCTCGCTGATTCCAAATTGTCCTCTATCAGGAGAGAGCTCAAACCTGGAGGGGAAAAGACTAGCTTTAACCAAAGGACCAAAATGCCAATCTCTGTCCCTCTTTGGATCTTGGCTAGTCCTGCCTCCCTCCTCAAGTGCCACGTTTGCGATGCTGTGAACTACCTGAAATTCGGCTCCTAGGGATTTGGACGGCACCCTCTCCAAAGGAGTAAAAGAAGAGTAGGGTCCCAGCTGAGCACCAAAGTGTAGTTGTGTTCATTGTTCCCACAACAACCTTGGGACTTGGGTTGATCTGAGAGAGAGAGAGAGAGAGTGACCCCGAATCACCCAGTTGTCTATCATGACCAAGGCGTGACTCCCATGCCCCTTGTTTTCTAGTTCAGTGCTTTAACCACTAGACCAAATTGTCTCCTTTATCGTCCTACCAAGCTTAGCATCATCCCTCATCCAGTACACCTTGAATGTTATTTTATGAGGTTCTGTAGTTTAACAAGGCCTAAAATCTTAATATTTTTCTACTGCTTTTTACTCATTAACTCGTTTAGATGTGGAAATCATAAATATTTTTCTGGAAACTTGGTCATATTTAAATCAGATCAAATCATCTTTGTCTCACAATTGTTATAAATCTTTTATCAAATCTTGCATGACAGAGATTTATTTATCAATTCTTTTGTATTGGTAAAATGGCAAATTAGATGACTTGGGACAATTTGTTACTCATAAATACCCAGTTTCATGAGAAAGACTAAAAAGTCTAAAAATTATTTAGTTCCATTTTGAAGACAGTTTTTATTCACTTAATTATCATGCCATCCACACTTCACTTAACTAGCTTTCTAATCACATAAAATTGATTGTTTCTAGTCTTGAGACCAAGTTACGTCACCAACATTCCCACAATCTCTTCAGGAAATGCAATAAGATGCGAGGGTGACTTTTGTGACGGGGAGGAGAGAATCTGCCCAGGGAAGGATCGGGCGGGGGGGGACCTGCAGCCGCATCGAAGGACAGAAACCGAGAGTCTGAAAGGCCTCTCCCTCACTTTTCAGGAGGAGGAAGGAGTCGGTGGGAGAGCTGAGCTTTCAGGATGAAAAGATCCTGTTCAGGGAGCATTGCAATAGAGCAGAATCGGCTCCTCTGGTTGTTTCCCATCTGGATCACCAGGGAGGAGACTGGCGACTTCCCTCTCAACAAATAACTGGGTTTTCTGGGGGAGAACTCATCGCTTGTAACAGCATTAAAAATAATCTCTTTTTTCTGAGGTACAATTTATTTGTCACCTGCTCTAGGATGTTCCCTTCAAACGTCCAATTGTGCCACTTATATTCTCTCAATATATACAATATTTTGTCAGTATATGATTGACGAATAAATATTTATTTATTTACTTACAGATAACCTAAGAGGACAAATGTATCCAACACAGCTTTCTCCTTCAATAAATCAATTTTCATTGCAGTCACAGACCAGCATTAAACATAAAAGCACTAAAATGAATCACAATAGTTACAAATATAATTTGTGGCGGGGTGAACTAAATGCACCCTCGAGGTCCCTTTCATGTATTAAATACCTGAAAGTTTTTTCTGTGTGGTGAGTTTTGGCTGGATGATCATGCACGATCCCTTTGGGATAGAGGAACATGCCATGTCCCTTTAAACAGCAATAATCTGACATGTTGGGATTTGGCTAGAAGACCACATCAGATCCCTTTGAAAAGTAAAAACCCAACACTTTTTATCCAAGTGACAGGGGTTTGTCTAGATGACCACACTATGTCCCTTAAAACAGCAAAAATCTGACACTGGGAATTTAAGTTGATTGAACTCTCACTATGCCCATTCTCACTTCTGTCCACACGTGTGAGATTAATGCTTTGCTTGCAACTGGGGGATACAGTTTTCGTGTTAAGAGTGACTCCCATAAATGAATTGAGTAACCACCCATACACATTCATTATTTCACTGCTTGCTAAAAGCCAAGAATGACTTGATGGCAGCACATAATAGTGTAATTGGACAAGAAATACACGTACTGCCTTTAAACTTTCAAGCAGATATATACATATGGCAAGTACTGGCTGGCTCATTGAGGCCTGAAGCCAAGCAAGGAGTAAAGTTCAGAGCAGGTTTTGACCGTGCTCCCATCCTTCCTGTACAAGACTTTAAAGTAATTCTCATTTCTCTACAGAAGTGTTTCTAAACCTCGACCATTTTAAGATGTGTGGAAACTCTCAGAATTTCCAAGTTGGCAAACTATAATTTGAACTATTTGCTCCATTCCCTGCTGGGTGTACATTTTTTTCTAACATAGTGCTGAACCCTTAAAGAGGCATAACTAAAGAGGCATTGAGCATTAGAGAAAACAAGCAGCAGTCTACACTTGCTAGGTTTCTGCCTAGTTTCAGATCAAACTTTGTTGAGGTTACAACTCCCCTATAGCTCAGTAGAACTTGTTTCTGATGAAATTGATATGTAAACGTCTATCTGTCCTTAGGTGTTGTTCTTGTGCAAGTTTAGCAAACTATGCTATTTTTACTGATGAAAGTACTTTATAATATATCTTATGATTATAATCGTTTGTCAATTATAGCCTTATGATTGTAACCAGTTTGTCAATTGTAGCCTGAATTTAAGTACTGAGCATGTACATCAGAGACAAATTCCTTGTATGTCCAGACACACTTAGTAAATAAAAATTCTAATTCTAATTAATGTACCAACCATGACAAAGTAAATCTAAAAAAATACCCTAAAAGACTATTCCAATTTAAATATAGTAAGCACACTATTAGAATGTTGATGTTCAGGCATCACTGAGGCAGATATCTGCTAAGTTTTTTAAGTAGACAGAATCACCAAACTTTCTGGGGTCTAGAAGATTCATGCTGCATTCAAGTGTCGTTCCAATGGTCTTCTCTCCTCCTTCTCCAACATATTTAGTTTCTGAAAGTATAGAACTTCAGCCATTGATTTAACGAAGTGGAACTGTCTTTGCCAGATTCCAGAGATGTGTATTTAAGGTGTGGTTAAAAGGAAAAAGGTAACACAATTGTTTTCTTAAAGCAGGGGTTCCCAACCCAGTCCATGGACCAGCACTGTTCTGCGGCATGCCAGCAACTGGGCCGTGCAAACAAGGCAAGCCCCATTGGTGGAATGCAGGCAGCATGCAAAAACGCACCCTCCCTCCAATCCGCAGAAAAACCTTTCTTCATGGAACCGATCCCTGGTGCCCCAAAGGTTGGAGGCCACTGTCCTAAAGCCATCTAAGCTCGTGATTAATACTGCATCCTGATCTGCAATAAGCACATATTTCTCAAATATTTATATTGTTTGTGTGATCACAAATGCCATAAATTGGTACAATTGGTTTTAACATGTTAGTGATATAAGACTATTCAGATGCTACAACTGGTGCAAATGTAGCAATCATATTAGTGGAGGAATGCAATTACTGTCTGGCCTTTACTTATATAGTCCTATGTGGCAAACCACTGGGATATATCAGGAGCTACTTTATCAAGTAGGACTCTGCTCATCCCCCAGTTTGACTTGAACACTGCATAGGGTAACACTGTTATCTGCTGCTTGTAGTACTCCAAGGCAGTGGCCCTCAACTTTTTGGGCACCAGTTCCATGGAGAAAGGTTTTTCTGTGTATTGGAGATGGCCTGGTTTTGCATACTGCCTGCATCTCATGAATGGGGCTTGGCTTGTTTGTGCAGCCCGTTACTGACACACCGTGGAGTGGGGGGTCGTGGATAGTTTTAGTGATTGGGGAAATTTACAAATATTGTGGAATAAAGACGCCAGTGACATACATTTATATTTAACAAACATTTGAGTGTTGCAGGCATTCTCTCTCCCCTAATAGTTTGGTACTATTTTACTATATTTTCATCCATGTATTATGCAATTTCTCTGACTGGAATCCATTGCCAAAGAGGGACATGATGTAATTCAGAATGTTACCATGCTGAGATAGGATCCATTTTTGCATTATATTTTGCAGTTCCTGAGAATGGTTTGTGGCAGGAACAGCAGCAATAGGAAAGCTCATTTTACAAGTGGAAATATGTTTGTGATTAGTAGGAGCAACTTGCATAATCTATTGTATATGTTATTTCGCCAATGACATAAAGGGCATATTATAATGTTCTTTTCAGAGTATGGATTATTCAAAGTTCAGTAGGATTTGCTTGAGCTATAGCAGAGGTTTTCAGCCTTTTTCGAGCTGCGAACCCCAAAACATGTCATTGCTACATGGCAGACCCCATTCCCACAAATTCAACTAATTACTAATCTACAATTTATGGATATTACTTTTTCCAAATTTTTCATGACCTGTCTGTAGACCCCCTGACAACTTGCCACAAACCACAAGGGATCCACGGATCCCAGATTGAAAACCTTTGAGCTACAGAACAGGGGGTATAGGTTGTTAAGGATTTATTTATTAAATTTAATATGCTGCTGATTTTAACTGTCAAAGTAACGCTATGCAACTTTATAATCCAAACGTGATTTACAGTACAAACATGCATATATCTAAACAAAAAGTCCCTGAAATTAGTGAAAATAAATCCTTTAGCAACCTGGAGTTTTAATCTAAATAAATTTACTGACTTAGTGAAAACATTTTGGAAGCACATTATTTAAATAGCCAGAATTTGAAAAAATTTATGATTATGGAAATCTGACACAAGTATTTACACAATTTATTAGAAATAAAACATACACTAGAAAAGGATGCAATGTATCTAGTCATTTGCTGCCAAGGTGTTGAAAGGCCAGAGATTTTCTTCATGTTTAGCAATTATAGTGCAGAATGCATTGCAATTTACTGACCATCATTCCAAACAAAACAGATCATTTGTGATTGTGAATCAAGTACCTTATTGCAGAACAAAAGGATTTTTTTGAAAAAATGAATTAGAAGAAAAGCTAAAGAAAAATATAAACTCTGTCATATAAAAATCAGTCCTCTTTCCATTCTCCCACCCCTGAATTCACCCCTCCTGTGTTCATTTTCCTCTACAGCACAGCCCTAACAAACATCCTTCAAAGTCAGTGGTTCTGCTGAGACAGTCAGCTGCACATAATTCATCATTCAGTTTGCACTAAGCATAGCTCAGTCCCTAATTAAGAAAAAAGCACCTGTTGTTTTTCAGGAATATACAAACGTTATCACAGTTGTCTGTGCTCATTACAAAAACATTGTTAAAGCTTACAGCACAGCATATTATTTACAAATCTCTACCAAATACATTATTTTTGCTGGCACACTGTTAAAATTCAATTTGCAGTCACTTTAAACATGTGAGCAGCTCATTCTGTGCCCTCCAGCACTAGCATTGGAAAAGCTGCAGGTGGTGTTCTGTGCCTAGTGTCATAAATAGTCTTTCCATCCACACCTCACTGGAAAGGAATTAATTCTTCTTATGAAGAAACTTCATTTTATTTCCTGTAATGGCAAAAATTGGAAAGCCTCCCAGTTATTACATACATTTAAAATCAAACACTATATTTTTAAGAACACTACAATTCCCAATTGGCAATCAGCAAGTAGTTGGTTAGTAAAAATAGATAGTCCAGTCTAAGGATTCTTGTCTGCATAAGACAATTGTTAACTGTATGTGATATATACAGTTTAGATTATATAATCTAAATTATATAATTATAATTATTAATTATTAATTCATTCTTAATAAAGAGCTTTTCTTTTAAATCTACCAATGTGATATACTAAGAAGGTCTCTAAAGCAGAATATACTTTATATCAGAACTTTTGCCTCCTTGGGCCATATGCATTATATGCCTAATCACCAAAATACAAATGTTTTAAAGCCAAATTCCTTACCAAGGCCTCGTAGAAATTTATTTACTCCACTTTGTTCAGTGTCTGGAAGTTCTTCCAAATACTGTTCGACCCTCTGTTCAAAAAGACCTGTAGAAAGAGGATCAAAGAGAAAGCACTGGATTTTGTCCAAGAAAAAGGAGGATCAAGACTTCGTTTTAATTTCTGATGTAGTCCAACAGTCAGCTTTCACCCAGCTTTTATGTTGTTCCACATTGTTTTCAAAGGCTTTTACTTCATTCTGCTATTTATGAAGTTGCATTTTTTTTCTTTCATCCATGTTACAAACATTTCCCACTTTCAGAATATCTTTTTATTTTCTTAATAAAATCATGCACAGTCAATCAACATTTCAGGAAAAAAATTTTTTTTTGCTGAATTCAATAAAATATCTGCAATTGGCTGCCTTAGAAGTCTTGCCAATTGCAAAGTATGTCCAGTTAATATGAAGTCTGAAGGCAATGCAATTTCTTCTGCAGAGAGCCCCACTAAAATTAATTAAGCATGGGAAAACTCTCATCTGTGGAGGATTTTCATAACTGCAAGAAGCTGTGAGTGATTAGCTTTTAACAGATCACAAAGGATATAATGGTTTTGCCTTCATTTCATTTCCTCACTCCCAGGATTTACAGTAGTGTGGTCCAGTGTTTTTCAATCTAGTGTCCTCCAGATGTTATGGATTATACATCCCATCATCTCTTGCAGCATTGCTGTCAGGTTGGGAAATGCCAGCTATAATATACTTACAAACTGCTTTTTGTAAGAGTGAGCTTATCAGAGGGAATAAGGGAATAATAATAGCCTGGTTGTTAGAGAATCACTATCCACAGAGTACACTTCTGTATGTTCCTTCCCTATAGAGACTCTGAAATCTAGCTACATTATTATAGGAATACAGACACATAAGTGCTTATATTTTTCACTGGTTATAATGTCTAAAGAAGTTGTGATGACTGGGGGAGAGAGAAAGATGCAGAAATTGTGTGCATATTTGAAGCCTACATAGCTTAACCTTCTCATATAGACAATGGGCCTCAATTGTGACCTTTCCAAAAGGCATCAGAAATCTATTTGTTTCCTTATCTCATCTAGGAAGCAAACTGTTTCCAACCAAAGGGAACAACATAAGCCTCCTTTCAACTTTCTAAAGCTTTATTATAGTAACTACATAGGGCCAACACAGGGCATTGCTATATAAGAAGGAATCTGACACTTACTTGATCATTAGCTGCACTAAAACTGGTTCAGGGTACACAAAGCCATAGAACAATGCCAAGTGAAAACATCAGACAGTGCAGTTTAAAGGGCAAATAAAATTATATTATCCTCTGCATCTTAACTGTCATGTTTTATGCTCCTTTTTAATTTACATGAATCTAATACACAGTTCCTCAAAGTGATCAATATTCACCCACAAGCGTCAATGGAACTATCCAATTGTTTTTACTATTTTTATTCATAGTACCATTAAAGTAGTGCTTAATAAATTATTTAATAAATGTTTGATGGTCAATGAACAGTTTGAAATTTCATGAAGGGGTACATGAGCTGAAGAGTTTGGGAACGCCAGATCTAATAGATCCTTGATTCCCAAACTTATCTGCCAACTATATCTTTTGACTAGTTTCATTAGCTTTCCCACAGTCATGCAATAAAATAGTTGCACACGTTTCTCTATCAAATGCATTAAGTACAGAAAAATATGCAATATGGTTCTTTTCTAAATCTGTAACAGATACTTAAAAACAGTTTGTATCCAAATGTATAATTTTGGCAGTGAAAGGTTTCTTCCCCAACTCCACCCCTTGCCTTCTGCCAAATTGATAAGGTGATGCCAGAGTTTTATTTGTTCAAAGGTTCTCTTGGGCAATTGCATTTTTTAAATTTAGGTTTGCGCTTTTTTCTATTTTTAATTTTGTGAAGCCACTCAGAATTGCTTTTTGAAGTTGGGCAGGCTAGAGATTGGATGGATGGCAGATGAACAGATAGTTAAAAAAACAAGCTACATAAATATGTATGGCGGAGAGAGTAGCAGAACTCTCTTCTCCTATTACCTGACTCCAAACCTACTTTGATACAATTGGAAGCAACATATTATTTTCTAAGTAATTTTTTAAGAATTAATTCCTTTGTTGCATCCATATAAAAGTTGCAAAACTTAATTCATCCCTCATGGTAAGCCACAATTTGCTTCACATTGTTTATAAGTAAGTATTAATATGCTGTAAATGAAACCTAATCAAAAATAAAGCTTATTATGGTTTAGCGGATAATATGAATGTATATAAAAATACAAAAACTCTTAAGGTAGTATAGAATTCCTCTATGTTGCTTAGAAATAAGCCATTTGGTAGAGTATGCATATGGCTGAAGCAGTTACATATGCCAAATGTTTTGTTCCACGGCTAACTATGGGCAGACTGAGATTAAAAGGGCAAGTCTGCAGTTAATAAAACAGGTCTTACCTTTTGCCCTACATTTTCTCAGTTCTCTGTCTTGGATAAAGCCAGCAAACATCTGAGATTCCATAAAAACTTCTAAAAACCGACGGATGCTCTTTGAAGCAACTGATTTGCGGAAAGCGTCCCTCTGGAAAACTCGCTCAGCCTTCTCATTCTGTGCCAGGAAAAGGGAGTAGTGTCCAATGGTCTCCACAAAGAAACGGATGAAAACTTCTGACACTAATCCATTTAAGGTATTACATTCTGCAAGAAAAAGTGGGGGAAATATTTAGTTGCGCTATTTGTATACCAAGAGCAATTTACACAAAATATTAAAGTTATACTGTGGCGACACAATTAATACAAATGGACGTACAAACACTCAGTCATAGTCATTTTACCCCCAAATTCACACTCAGTCAAAAGAACTTGGAGGTGGCTAAGAGGAAGAATGTTCCAAAGCAGAAGAAGCGTGTCTTCAGGGCCACGTCCCTCACATTTATTTATTTATCTATTTATTTATTTTTCACATTTTTGAGCCACCCATCTCCGTCAGAGAAGGGCTCTGGTTAGGAATGAACCGTCAAAATCTCCTCCCTGTCACCATACCGTAAAATGCTGAATTACATTCAAAATTGTCTGTTTCCCTGTCCAACTGAAAGTAAATATATTTGCTTTTATGGACTGAGGTAATTACTATGTTAGGAAAAATATTTTTCTTTATAATATAAGAAGCTACATTATACTGAATAACTTTTACTATGCTTATATATACCTATATATTGTGGTTTCCTAATTTGTTCCTCACAGCCTCTTTCTCTTCTATTCTGGTATTCTTCAGTTAAAGATTTTTTGAGGTTAAATATTAACAGTGAGAAGGGACAACAATGTCAACTCAAGTGTTTATCTTTTTGAGAAGTTCCTTTTCTCAAAGTAACCTATATAGTTGACAATAAAAAGAAAAATACTATATATTTTATTTTTAAAAATTGTAAGAATTCAACAATCTAATCAAGTCTGGAAAACGTTGGTGATGAAATATGTCATGACATCATTGAATAAATGGTGCAATTTTATACTTGCATCATGAGGGCTGGTGCAAGTATAAAATTTCAATCATTTCTTGATGAGTAATGACACATATTCTGTCATTTGCCACATAATTGCCTATAAATGCCATTATAAATGCAGACACTGATTTATATTTTGCCCAAAAGATTAGGGTTCAGTCCCGCAAGGATTTACTCTGTGTATGATACATGAACCATATTCATGAAACAAATCACAGTGGCAAGCCCTACAAAGTTAAAAGAAATACATATATTTTTAATATTCTCTCCACCACTGTGACATGTGACACAGAATAAATAATTGTGTTTTGTTAGGAATGTTTGTTTGCAGCAACAAAGCCAACTTATTTGAACTAAACACAGTTGCTCTTTTGCTTCCTTGGGGATTCATACAGCATCCAATCTTGTAATTAAGTTCTTACAACAGAGTAAGTGAGCCAAAAAACAGTCTTGGAAGTGATTTTCCAGAATGCCTAGGACTAGATTTCTTATTCAACCAATGATTAGTAATCTGTATTTTGAAACATAATGGGAACAACCATCAAACAGTTTGCTACAGAATAGTGTATTTTTAATTACGAAAAATAAAGATTTGTGATAATGTGGTCAGTTTAAATACGGCTATCTTTGTTTCTCTCTTATTGTCCAAGGACACATTATTCTCTCTTCCACAAAGATCCTGCTGTAGATCCTTCTTCTAAAACTCTCTTACCCTCATCCGATTCACTGTCTGAATCTTGGTTTATCATATCATTCCTCCTCTCTAGGGCCTGCTCCAGAGCTGCTTGCAATTTCCGAGGCAAAAGCGTGTCTTCATCATCCATCTGAAGAGGAGGGAAGAGAGGGCTAAGATTTCATTCTTCCTTTTATATCCATCTGCTATCAGATATTTTTTAGAATCAAATGTATTGCAAAATAAACACTAAAAGCTTGTACATTCTTCAAAAATACAATGCATTTCAAGACTTATTTTTCTGCAAACAGGAATTCATAAAACATGCCATTTGGCGGTAATAGCTAATCCATAGCTCCTAAAATTTCATCCCTTCCAGGTCTGTTACAATCAGCTCACCAAGTGCAAATATTTTCACCTTTAGAATCACCTCTAGGCAGAGGAAGAATGGGAGAACAAGTTGCTTCATGGAGGATGAAGTACCCTAGGAACTCTTCAGGAAGGCATAGACAACTATTTTGTAGCAATACTATATTGGCCTCCAAGGACATTGATTTAGTAGGGTGATGTCATGAATTAATGGGGTCAGATTTTCAGGTAAATCTTCAATCTTGCACCTTAAAACTATCTATAATAGGAATCACGAATACTGTCTCCTTTGGGGGGCAGATTTTAAAAAAATAAAAGAGCACTCAAAACTTCTAAAAATCCACCTTAAAGAGTATTGTGAACACTTCCTCAAGGTAATTTATGTGTGTGTCTGTGTGTTTGTGCTCATGGGTGTGCAGGTGTTCCTTCTAGTCTGGCAACTGCCTGGACAAGTCCCCACAGTTCTCTAGGCATGGTTTGGAAGTCCTTGCCTCCTCTTTCCTAGGGCTGAAAAAATGAAAGGCCCAAAATCACCCAGCTGTGCCTAACCCTAACCCTAACCCAACATGTCATCTTCTATGCTTTATCCTGCACTTGATAAAGTTCTGCAGTCTCTGTTCATGCCAAAAAACAAGGTTTAATTGCTCCAGATTGATTTATCTCAATTGAAGTATTTTCATGGCAGTAGTCAACACAGCGTGTTGTGATTTTAAGTGCAGAGGAATGGCAATACATTCCTATTTGCAATACATATCTTGGAAATAACATGACACAAGACAATCTCATGCCCGCACAATTGTGCACTGCATACTCTCTTCCTTGATTGTGATTGCAGTGCAGCTAAGCACAAGCTGTAGAATTCTTATGTGCTGAAAAAGGAAATTAGCACACAAGATTTACAGATTTTGCATTTTTCAATGGAAATTACTGAACATATATACATAGAACCTTCCATCTACATTTTCTCATTCTCAGCTGGATGGGAGGACTTTGCAACTGAATCTTATAAATCTATTTTATTAAGTTGTGAGGCTCTTCTGTACAAGTCAATATAAAATCAAATACAAATACAAATAATGTAACGGTACCTGTCTGAGGAAACGATCAGATCCAAGGTTCACCATCAAAGCCTACAAGAATCGACAAAAAAATCTTTTGATGATTGGAAGCATTTAGTTGCTACTGAGTGACCAGCTGTCTCGATCAATGAACAAAACTTCTACTTAATGCCTTATGGCTCCAAAGAATTTATAGCAGAAGTACCCTAATCTTGTGAGGTGTAGAGTGTCTGCACATTCACATCTGTCTGTGGTTACTAAGTCAAATAGAATGCCTAAAACATAAATGAAAGCTTAAAAAGCTGTGACAGTCAGTATAGTGTAATGTTATCTCAAACACTATTAGTATTACTCTCAGGAGGAAGCTTACATTTTAGCAGAGAGTGTGTGGCCAAAAAGTACACACAATGATCAAGAAATGGAGCACAACATAGTAGTTTCTATACTCTTCAATTCACTGTATGTATAAACAACATGGTAGTATTAATGTCTTAGCTCTGAAACAGAAATCATTGAATCTGGAACTGTTCATATCTGAGAAGAACATAAGGAAAGTATCTGAGTCAAGGAACATATACAGGTAGCCCTCGACATACAGCAGTTCATTTAGTGACCATTCAAAGTTACAACGGCCCTGAAAAATGTGACTTATGACCATTTTTTCATGGTTGCAACCTTTGTAGCATCCCCATGATCATATGATAAAAATTCAGATGCTTGGCAACTGGTTCATAGTCCGTCGAGGGCTACCTATATCTGAAGCTTTCAGATGGGTCAGACAAAATGACACGGCTCTCCCTCAGGAGAGATTTTGGGGGGGGAGAAGCATGATACACAGCTGACTCATGCAGCTTCTGCTAACAAACATTACCAAAGCCTTTAAGGCACTCCACTAAATCTTATAACAAAGAAAACAACATTTTTTTACCTGGGAAAAAGCTTGTCAATGACAGCAATATAATACATTTGAAAACAGAAGGTTAAAAATGCAAAAGCTGCCTTACACATATGTTAGATAACACTGGCTCAGAATCAATCCTACCAAGGCACTTATCCCGTTTTTATACTTCAGTATAAAATATATTTATTATATTATATATTTATTAAATTTTTATACCGCCCTTCTCCCCGAAGGGACTCAGGGCGGTGTACAGCCATATAAAAA
>JANHFO010008042.1:445931-457178 GCA_032468095.1 Pareas carinatus | reverse complement strand
AAGAAGCGGGTTTCAGGCGTGAGAGGCAGAGCTCGCTCTCTCACGTCCTGTTGCCTCCAGAACCGGAAGTCGAATCCGGTCATAACTGCTTTCTATCAGCACCAATGTAATTTTGATTGGTCACTAATTGAATAGTCATTAAGTGAGGGTTTACCTCTACATAAACAGAGAACAAAACCTACTCCCTTATAGTACTGAAGATGCTATCTAGCCAGTAACGAGATATCTGTATGAAAACAACCAAGCTCAGAGTCTACCCTGAGCTACATATATTCTCTTTGATTGGTATCACATATGGCTATCAAATGCTTCAGAAAGTAGGCAAGCCTCCATCAAGGAACAACTATTTTTTCTACATGAATGCTTAAAAGAATATTTTCTAACAGTGCCAGATAAAAACCTTCTTTAAACCGGATTTAAGTAACACCGGACTGTTGGAGTGGGGGTGTACCTATGTATGTGCCTGCACAATATTTGTATTTTTTCTGAATATATAGTAATCATCTATTGCAGTAACTATTTCATCCAATCCAAAAGAATCAGAATAAGAACCAATCTTTGAAACCATAAGGAATTTTACACAAGAAGAAAGCTCCTAAACTGAGAAGCTGTCCCCAAAAAGGAGCTGTTGTATGGCAATTCTAGGTTACAAGAAGCAGTGGATGGAAACTAATCAAAGAAAGAAACAACCTAGAACTAAGGAGAAATTTTCTGATAGTCAGAACAATTAATCAGTGGAAAAACCTGCTTTCAGAAGTCGTGGGTGCTCCAATACAGGAGGTTTTTAAGAAGAGATTGGACAAGCATTTGTCTAAAATGGTATAGGGCAGTGATGGTGAACCTATGGCACGCGTGCCACAGCGAGCACACAAAGTCCTATCTGCTGGCACGCGAGCCAACTCATCTCAGCATCACCAGAGAGCCGAGCATGCTCAGAAAGAAGTAGCAATGCCAGATGATGTCACGGGGCCATACGCATGCTCAGAAAGAGTAGTGGCACCAGGAGATGATGTCATGAGCCACGACTAATTAACCAAGACTCATCCAGGCACTCGGTGTCTAAAAGGCTAGCCGTCAATGGTATTGGGTTTTTTGCCAGACCAGGGGGCTGGAGTAGAAGACCTCCAAAGTCCCTTCCAACTTTGTTATTCTGTTATTCTGTTTTTAGTGAGAAACAAACATAGACTAACTTCAGAACTTTTATTAGTTGAAATGCTGTCTTATAATGAGTGATCAATTTACTGATGTGCAAGGCCATAAGGTGACCCTAGATGGCATCAAACCTCTGTTTGGAATCTTTTTGCTGCGTCTTTAAGCAAAATAATTTCGAAAGACTGCACCAGAGAAGCCACAAAACTATTTGCCCAGGACTAACTACAGATGGGATTTTTAGAATCTCTGTTGTTTGAACATTCATAGAAGACTTTTTTTACAGTGATCTAACTTCTCTAACAGTCTTTTGTCCTTGTGTATATCCACCAAGCTATCAACGCTATTAGAGGAACATGCAACACCCAGTCTCCCTGTCTGTTCAAGCCATCACTGCTGCGTTGGCCATGGCTTCTTACATCTTTTTTTCCTTTCAAGAGACAATATGGGAGAGCAAGCTGTGACAGATGCATAAGGCCTTTGACTGCTAGCATTTGAAGCTTTTCATATGGAAGTGCCTCAGACCACTAGGGTGCCAAGGAATCAGAAATTTGGGTTGTTTCCCAAATTAAGTGGTCATTGTACAATCTCTGTCTTATTCATGGAATGTTATAAGAGATTTAGATAGCTATGTGCTCCTTTTGTGATCATCAGTTTTTCCGATCTCTTCCATCGTTTTTCTATCCAGATAAAATGTTTTTAGTAGCAATAGCAGTCATCTATTTGGAGCCCTATAAACCCTGTGCCAATCCAATAAACTTAACAGAACTGGGAGAGGAGAGGCAGAGAGCTTTTTGTCACTGGTAAAAAACTGATTAATAGAAATCACAATGCTTTGCACAGATTTTAGGAATTCTGCAACAAAACAACCATGCACATATTTACTGTATGTGTAAAAATGAGTATGCACTAACCTGGCTGTATCAGTACTACTTAGGAAAATAGCTGTTTTAGCAATCAGAGATTAAGCTCTTCTCCCGAGTAAAAAGACCAGTTTTCATACAGTGACTGGAAAAGGAGTACTAGTTGTTTCTTCCCAACCCAATTAAGAATAGTTGGAAAGAATAAATTTAAGGAATCTCCAACAATCTAGAATTAAGGGCACTCTGTCTCGACATATTAGCTATACTTCTTCCAGACACTTTGACATCTCTTGAAAAAAAATATTTATTCACTTTACAAATTCTCTTCTTCATTTATAATTTTGATTTGCTGTTACTGTATTTCATTTGATAGTTAACTTGTTCCCTTTTAAAAATGCTTTTGATGTGTGATGATAGTTTAAAATTATCATGTTGACTATTTAATTTTGAAATAGAAAGCTGAGGTATAAATATAAAGAAAAGATAAATATCACATACCCTTCTCCTTATCCACCATGTACAGGTGGTCCTCCATATATTATGGTAAATTGGAACCTGAATTTCAATCACTAAGCAATGTGGTCGTAAAGTATATAACCGCATTGCTTAATGACAGCAATCCCTGCTGTCCTGGTTGCCATTGTTAATTGAATCGTGTGATCACAGGGCTGCTGGGATATCAGGAATTCTGAGGACTTCCATAATTTTGAATGGTCACTAAACAGAATGGTTCTAGGTCAAAACCTACCTGTATGAGTAACAAAGAATTGTTGCGTAACAGCTCATTCTTGGGGACAGCTTCTCAGTTCAGGAGCTTTCTTCTTGTGTGAAGTTCATAATGTTAAGTAAGGTTGGTTCTTACTCTGATTCTTTTGGATTGGATGAAATAATTACTGCAATAAATGTATTGCTATATATACAGAAAAAATATTCTGTTTGACATGCATATCGCTACTCTTCCAATTTTGCAATTCCTGATGAGCATGGGAACTATGATCTGCACAGGAGACAATCTTACACAAAGGAGTTTTCCCATTTGCAAATGGAATTCCAGCATCTTTGGAATGAATTCAGTTCCACAGAGGGTCTTGGGTCAAGGCAGCTGGCAATCATGATTAATGTAGCCTCCTTATCAAACATTTCCCTTTTAGAAGTGTTATCTAGCATGTGAAGCTTTGGCCTTGACTTTTATCTTGTTCAATAGAATATAAAGTTTTTTCCCACTCCCAAAAAGCAAACAATGCTCTGATTCAGAAAAGAAAAATAGGGTATTCGTGAGATTTTCAAGCATAATTCTTTAACTTACTTTTAATGACAGTGTAGCTGATCAACTCAAAACATAAATGAAGTTAAAAGGAGAGCCAAATTCATCTAAAATGAGAACACAAACATTACTCTAATTTCTATAAAATGCCCTTTTCTAGCTTGCACTCTTTGAGAAAGTAGGACTATGATTAAATCATACACACACACATACACTATCCTCCCTCATATCCAGTTCCCACGCTTGGACCCATTCTCCTGAGATCTGCCTCACTGAGAAACTCAGGGTAGCAATAACTGGTCAGTTATATTTGATTTTAACTGCTACATCAATAGGAACTAAAAGATTATATTGCAGTAAATCGTAACAAAATGAAGTAAAGTCAGGCATTTAAACTTTGCTGGATTTGATATGACAGAGGCTTCCAAATATTCGAAAGGAGGCTTTATACCCTGAAAGTTCATTCAATACAACAAATGTCACTATCAGATATTCTATTTCACTCTGCTGTGATTTAAAAAAAAGAAAAATAACAGGTTGGCTTGATTTGAACAATCAGAATAGATTTCTAAATGGTTTATTACAAATTTAAATTGTTTTATCTTTAAATACATATCCAAAGGCCAACGTTCAATGAAGACTTGTGTCTCATTGTCAGGGACAAATAATAGTCTCACCTGCCAGTTAAGTTGGGAATTTTTGGGATTCCATTCCTAAAAGCCATGGAGAGCACCAAATTGGATATGGCTTTTATAGGTCTTTATGAGAATTGTCCCATTCAGGGAAAAAAATCCTGACTTACCTCTTCAACCAAAAGAGTTGTCATTGGCCCCATCATCTGACTTTCTTAATCATACTATATCAGCAGATATTAGATGAATTGACAGCCTTTACAAGCAGTCCCCCAAAAGCAAAAGAGATATATAACTACAGGCAATCCACAACTTACAACCATTTGTTTAGTAACTGTTCAAAGTCACAATAGCACTGAAAAAAGTCACTTACAACCAGATCTCAAGCAGTATCCCCATGGTCATATAACAGTGATGGTGAACCTATGGCAAGTGTGCCATGGCTAGCACACGAGCCGAGTCACCCCAGCATCGCCCCAGAGCTGAGCATGCTCAGAAAGAGCAGTGGTGCCGGGCAATGACATCACAGGGCCCTGTACATGCTCAGAGAGTAGCAGCACCAGGCAATGATATGAGCCGCGACTCATTAGCTGCAACTCCTCTGGGCATTACTATCATATAATCACAATTTGGGCACTTGGCAACTAGGTTACAATTATCACAATTGCAGAGTCCCAGGGTCACATGATTGCCATTTGCAATCTTCCCAGCTGGCTTCCAACAAGCAGTCAATAGAGGAAGTTGGATTCCTTAATGACTGTGTGATTCACTTAACGACTGAAGTGATTCACTTAACAACTATACCTGTAGCAAAAATAAGTTGTAAAATGTTGGCGTGACTCATTTAACAAACGCCTTGCTTAGCAACAGGAATTCTGCTTCCAATTGTGTTTGCAAGTTGAAGATTACCTGTATATGGAGAACTGAACTGCCAATAATTGAATTGAATTGAATTGAATTTATATACCGCCCGAAGGACTCAGGGTGGTGAACAGCCATTAAAATACGTATATACAAAAACTAAAAACCAGAATAAAATGAAATATTAAATAAGGCCAATACAAATTTAAGAAGCTTTAAAATTTAAAAATCTAAACCCCAAATATGATTAATAAAAACCCAAAGTCCAATGAGTGGAAAAATGGGAAACTAGAACAGCCCAGCCAGGAGAAATAAATAGGTTTTGATAGTACGGCGAAATACGCGGAGGTCAGGAATCGTGCGTATTTCCAGGGGGAGTTCGTTTCACATGGTAGGAGCAGCCACAGAGAAGGCTCTTCCTCTGGGTGTCGCCAGCCAACATTGTTTGGCCGACAGCACCCGGATGAGGCCCTCTCTGTGGGAACGCACTGGACGGTGGGAGGTAATGGGTGGCAATAGGCGTTCCTGTAAATATCTAGGTCCTAAGCCATGGAGCACTTTGAAGCAAGAGACCAATACCTTGAAGCGCACCCAGGAGATTACCGGGAATCAGTGCAGCTCACGCAGGAGAGGAGTAATATGGGAGCGACTTCTCACTCCCATAATCCCCTGCACGGCCGCATTTTGGAACAGTTGAAGTCTCTGGGTGCGAACCAAGGGGAACTTCATGTAGAGAGCATTACAGTAGTCCAGGCGGGAAATGACGAGGGCTTGAGTAACTGTGCGTAGGGAGCCCCGATCTAGAAAGGGACGCAACTGGCAGATCAGGCGGACCTGATAGAAAAAAAGCCTGGCCACGGCCGTCATATGTTCTTCCAAAGACAGCTGTGCATCCAGGAGGACGACTAAGTTGCGAGGCCTTTCTGTGGGGGCCAGTGTATCACCCCCAATAGCCAGTGATGGAACCAACTGGCTATATCGGGACACCGGAAACCGCAGCCACTTGGTCTTGGAAGAGTTTAGCCTGAGCCTGTTTCTCCCCATCCAGATCCGCACGGCCTCAAGACACTGAGACATCACTTCCACGGCATCACTGGGGTGGCCTGCGGTGGAGACGTACAGCTGAATATCATCAGCGTACTGATGGAACTCCACCCCAAAGTCACAGATGATCTCCCCCAGCGGCTTCATGTAGATGTTGAGCAATAAAGTTTCTTATGTAAGAAAACTCAGAGTGGTAAAAAGTAGCACTAAACCATTGAAAAATTAAACATGTTAATTCATAGAAATAATTTTAGAAAATATTTCTCTTTTGAATGGGGACAAATATTATAAAGAAGTATAATTTTATAGTATAGGGACTACAAGTGAAGATGATAGATTCTCATTAAGTTAGATTAAATCTATTAATTTATCCAACAGCTTGTTTATTTATTTTTTATTTATTTATTTATTTAGATTTATATACCATATAAAAAAAGGTTATATCTCAGAACTGACCAAATGAATATGTACAATCTCAAAATATTCTTGAAGCTTGAAACATCAGCATGCACCACGGTTGAATTCTTGGTCAAAATACTACCAGCTGTTGCTAGAAAATCATGAACTGAGTTTAATCATACACAAAGCTCTACTAACAATGCTGCCTAGGAAAACAAGAGAATACTGCAGAAAAATCCAGTGTGCCCCAGCAACCTTGTGAACAGTTCAAAAGAAAACAATATTATGCCATAGACATAATATATGTGGATTTTTTCACAAAGTACTCCCTGACATTCTGATCAGCAAATCAGTTAAGATTGGCTCGATGGTACAAAAACTAAATACACACACAGGAAGCCCAAATAACTTATTTTTTTATCAATTGTTCCTTATGAAACTAGAGCAAGAGAATGAGCAAGATTCCATTTTCAGATCTAAATGTGTATTCTTCATTACTTCTACTAACAATTTGTATTAGAAAGTGAAGGGAGTGCTTATGAAATGCGAAAACGTCACAAAATTAGGAGAAGCCAATATTCTTCAAGACAGAAATAAAATTCAAAACAAGGTGGAGAAATGGACTGCAAATAACAGAATACCTTTTCCAGGAAAAATTTCAAAAGATGTCACTTTTTCAAGCACTTGGACATACAATGGAGGATATTTGATTTAGCACTACAGTAATGCTTGTGAAAAGACACTTAGAACGGCGGTTAAGTATAAGCAGAATAAGTAAGGAATGTGATTTGCTGCAAAAAGAAAAATGCAATTTCAGGCTACTTCAATAGAAAAAGTTTCTAAATCATGCTATTGTTTCCTATTATTCTGTACTAGTCAGACCCTGCCTCGGGTACCACATCTCATTCTGGGTATGATACTAAAAATGTACATAGATTGAATTGATGAGATTAGAAATTAAATTTTATTAAAAGATTAAATACATTTGAGAAGTTTTAAAAAGTCTGGTATATGATAGTACTGAAGAACTGAAAAAATATTACACAGAAGAAGTTGACTCAACCATCCCAAATGGTGGACGTAAAATAACAAACTCAACAAGAGTGCAAATTCTGGTATTAGGGGGAAAGGCATAACAGGAAGTGTAGTTCATCTGTGGAATAAATTTCCCAGATTGATAGTGGCTACGTTTAAGCAGATTATGGAGAGTCCTCTATAATGGATTCTTTAATTTGAATGGTTTCTGCACTGAGCAAGAGATTTGACTTAATCACCTAAATAGTCTCTCCAATCCTATAGTTCTATTGTTCCAAATATATTTATATTTTGAACAATAGTTAAAATCAAATGGTTTTTCTAGTCATCCCAGAAAGGACCCAAATGGCCTTCAAGCATAGTCTTTCACAATAAGAAGGAATTTTCTTAAGATTATAATCCAAGAGGGATTCCAAATGAGATTATATAATTCAGAAGTCATTTAGGATATACCAATGTGCTCCATAGACAACATAGAGCTACTATGTATGTTGGTGATCTGAAGATAAAATACTGCTGATCTAATTTCTCATGGGATGTGGAAATTGAAACCATGGGATCTTTTTGTCCTTTATCAAAATGGAGAAATTCCATGCTATGCATAGTTTGTAACAACATTTCTTCCTCTCAGAAATATCAAAATAAGAACACGAGTCATTGTTGCTCTCTACCCATGAAATAAAGTGCTGGTGGAAAAAATATGAAGTAAATACTTGTGACCGTGAGAAAAATTTTTGAATTACAGAATATGCTAGCACATACACCCTGGAACAATAGTTACATTCAAAGACACCAAAGTAAAGGCACAAATTAGGAGAAGCTCGCACAAAAAAGGTGGCATTTACATACAATCCTCTGAAATATTTAAAGGATAAAAGTTTCAGACACAGAAAATAAACAGGATTAGAAGACATGCATTTTATGCATTAAAATAAGAATTTTTAATTATTTTTAAACCTTAAATATACATATACATTGAGGTGGGTATGTCAAAGAATGTTATGCAACCCTGGCAATGGTTGGTGGTTTGATGGGCGCTCCCTCAGCCTTACTAATTTTTTAACTTGTAAATTTTAATCTTGTTTTTTTAACTTTGTACTTAACTATGGTTTTAGTCACATTTTTATATTATTTTATGACGTTATTGGTAAACTGCCTAGAGTCACTTAAGTAAGATGGGCAGTGCAGAAATTTGATAAACAAACAAAAGCTATTTTGCAGTATTAAAGCTTGTTTACAGGGCACAATGCATCACACCTTGCTCTGGTTCACATACAATTGTCTATAATGTCATTTAGTAGCCTACAATACAACTTGCTAATTAGTCCAATATTCCTCCAGATATTTGGAACCATGGTTTGAAATAGTCTTAATGAGTCTGCAGTTCTTATTTTCCCACAGATGAGCTGCCATCCGTACCTAGTGAGCCACATCTACCTTGATAAATTTGAAACTATGCAAACCTTGCCTGAAAGGCTGTTGTTGTTTTTCTGACAACATTATATTTGTAATGGAGTCTTATTTTGGAATTGGGAAGAACATGAGCGGCACGTTTCTCCCACTTGACTGGGCAAAAGCTCATTATCATTATCTTAGAGTGCTTGGTGTGAATATAGAGTTTGGGCCAAAGTCCTGAGGTAATACAACACTGAAACCACCAAAAATAATATAGTACAGTACTATATTATCTTCTCAGAATTATCCCATGGCATACAGTGTAGTTCACTCCCAAATAAACTGCCTTGTAACCAGTCTCTGTAGTGAGTTTATTTTTTTCCTACTTTTGAGCTTTTAAAGAAATTGCTCCTCCTTGTATATGCAGCAAAAGGGTTTGATCAAAATCTAAGTCTGCACAGCCAGGCCAAAGTGGTCCCAGTTTAATTATATGTTGACATAATTGTGGCAAATGACCTTTTTTGACAAAACACAGAACACAAACAAGTTTTGAATGATAAAGCTGAAGTTGAGAACACAAAATGCGAAGGAATTGCATACTTTCCACATAACATCAGCCAATTATCAGATATCTACTTGTATAAAACTGTTTTAACCATGGTTACAATGTAAAGAATAACTTTTTAACTATTCACCCTTCTACCAAGTATTTTTTCCCATGAATGCAAGCCAATATAAACCTGGTGTCAAAAAGACATGAGTCATGCTTAAGGATTTATCTTATTGGACATTGTGCATAAAAGATTTAACAAAATGAAAAAAAATCCTATGATACTTGGTGAGAATTTAAGTTTTGCTGTAAAATAATTTTAGTTGTCTGAACTTACAATTATCTTTTCTTGTCATCATGTAGAAGAAATTCTTCTACAATACTCCAGTGAGTTCCATAAGTTATTTTCATTATTACAAAGATACGTACAATGGTAAAATCTTATAAGGGAATTGATTTCGGTTCTTTTATTCTCTTTAATATTTACGTACATAGAGGGTTTTGGTATAGTGCTTAAGGCATCAGGTTGGAAACTGGGAGACTAGAGTTCTAGTCTCATCTTAGGCACAAAGCCGGTTGGGTGAGCCTGGGCCAGTTACTCTCTCAGCTCTAGAAAGGAGTCAATGGCAAAACAATTCTGAAACCTTGCCAAACAAACTGTAGACAGTCGCCACAAGCCAACACTGATTCAAAAGCACAACTAAACAAAAAAAACCATGAGAGAGGAGTTTAATCACATTTATAACATAATATATAGTATTAAATATGATAGTACATAACATAATATGCAGCACTCCAATTACTGGGTAAAAAAAGAAAAGTACAAAGTCCAATTTGGACCAATATGAATCAGTAAAATCATTTACCATCATAGGATGTTAATTACCATTAAACCCATGCAGTATTCATCTCCCATTCACTAACACTGTTATCTGCATTAACTGGTAAAAAGATTCCAATAGTTTTAGATAACAGTTTCACAGCCTAACCTGGCAATGTTAATTGAACCTGGATCCTATATATGTGCAAAGTGGGTGCTCCACCTATGCATTAAAGCTGCATCACAGAACCAACGATGATATACTGGGTTTCATCGAAAATAAGACCGGGCCATATATTAATTTTTGCTCTAAAAGATGTATTTGGGGTTATTTTCCAGTTAGGACTTATTTTGGGGAAAATACAGTACTAAATACTAAATACTGTCTGGCTGATGATCTTAACTGGGGCTTATTTTGCGGGTAGGGCTTATATTACGAGCACCCTGAAAAATCATGCTAGGGCTTATTTTCCGGTTAGGTCTTATTTTCAGGGAAACAGGGTAATTGAAAAGCAGAACAAACCTATGTAAGAACTGACATCATCATAATAACAGAAGACAAACATGACCGCTTGGCCATAAAAGGAATCATAACAGTGAAAGTTTGTAAATTCAGTCACCTCGGTAAATATTATTACTATTACTTCTTCAGCATTTCAGAACAATTTTCTAAAACCTTTGACTGATATTTTTTAAGGAATGTAAAAACACATTAATGTTCAGTGGAGGTAAAAATAAAGCATTTCTTTCAGGGAGCTGATATGCAATTTGGCTCACTTGTTTGGTTTGATTTAGTTTAGGTTTAATTTCTGGTGTGACTTCCAAAGGCTCTTTCTTCCACACAGAGAAATGTAGTGGTGAACATTACAAAATGTCAATATACATCAACAGCCTATACCTTGGTTGTAAGCTACAGGAAGGATTTAAATGCTTAGTAAAATACACTTTTTCATTCAAGACACTATATTTCTGAATGCAATGTCAAACGGGTAGATGAGAGGAGATAGAGGAAGGACAAGAAAGGGGGGGAAGAAAAGGGGGAAAAAAGAGAAGAGAGAAGGAAAGAAGGGGAAAGGGGAAAGGAAGAAAAGAAAGAAGGAAAGGAGGAAAGAAAGAAAGAGAAGAGGAAAGTTGACGGAAAGAGAAAGTAAAAGAGGAAAAATAGGAGAAATAAAGAAAAAGAGGGAGGATGAAGAAAGAAGGAAAGGGAAAGATAGTGGAAAGATAGAGGAGAA
>JANHFO010008042.1:392703-413617 GCA_032468095.1 Pareas carinatus | reverse complement strand
GTATCACAACTCTGCCACAAGACCCTGTCTCTGACCAGGTAAAAGTTGAGGCTAATGGAACTGAAGAGATAATTGTAGACTTCAAACAGACTTTAAAAATATGTAAATTGGGAGGAATGATGGTAGAAGAATTAAGTAAAAACCCAAGATAAGTTTAAAAAACAATAGTGTTTCTAAATATCTCAGCTTAATAACTAATCAACAGGTTTGTTAATAAAATGAGACAACTCAAACAATCTATGGGAATTGCTCTAAATTCTACAGAAGAATATTTTTCATCACATATAGAATTGGCTATTAAAACAGTTACATTGCCTAAAAGCTTCTGCAGCACTAGGGGAAAGAATCAAAAGATACGTTTCTCCTTTTCCTCAGTTTCTCCACACCATATCCCATATTGTTATAGCCAACCTAGTAATTGATATAATTTAATAATTATATGCAGTTTTCTTTTTCATAGTCCACTGAAGCGAAGACAAGCGACACATGGACAAAGGAACAGCATTAACTTCAGGGTTAGCTTAAGATGAATTATTGTAAATTCTTCCTGTTGCCACATCCTTTCTATCCTCAGCATCATAGTGTGATATGTGATCATTTGATACAGGTACATGGCTTTTACTGGAACAAGCAACCATAAACCTCTCTCAAGCAGTGCATCTCCAAGCTTACTATACAGAACCTCTACAGCTGTTCTCACTTGCAAGTTTTGCCAACCTCAACTCTCCTTCAGCTGGATCTCAGTCAGCAGTTCTTAAATACATGGTGATTCACAGAAAATAAGCACATGGCAAAATGTGTTAGTTCTTCAAACAATGTGTCGATATTTTAAAACAGCATTAGATGAATCTTACAGTAAACAGCAGTAAGAACTTGTGAACTAAAAAAATCTATAGAGTACAAAGCTCACCATATTAGCCTTGACCCCTCTTCAGCCCATCCTCAAGTTAACTGGTACCTATGCTTATTCACCTTTAAACTATGTACATTTCAGCTGTTTATGATAAGACCATCAAAATCTAATCACAATCACAATAAGCCACTATAACAGCTATAAAATAATAAGAAACCATGCTTGATTTCCTTTTATCCCCCTTGCCCTTCACTTTCCCTTTTATGCCATGTCTCATCTTGTATATGTACAGGGGGGTAGGGGGTGCCTATGAATCAGCCTTGACTAGTGACAATTTCTGGATTTTCTTGGCAATGTTTTTAAAAGTGGCTTGCCATTCCCTCCTTCCAAGGGCTGAGAGAGGGTCTGGTCCAAGGTCACCCAGCTGGAATCGTATCTAAGGAGGGACTAGAATTCACAGTCTCTCAGTGTCTAGCCTGATGCCTTAACCAATGTACCAAACTGTGCTTGCCTGTCATATTTCTATTGCTCTTTAAAATGCAATGAGAATCTTTTACAGTGAAAAATATCATTATATATTTTATATATTTTAAATTTTTTTAGATCTGGCTATAAATTGGATTTATATTCCAGCTTTTAAATTCTTCGGCCATATTAATTTATGTATTTTTAATTGCTTTTAATACTGTGTTGTTTGTTTATTGTAGTTGCGGTTGTTGTTGTTTATGTCACAAAAAAGCATGCAAGTTTTTAAGTTCTTCACAACTTTTAAATAAGTAAAATGTTAATAAAGCAAAATGATATTTATTTGGATATTTCTATAACACCCACTATATAGCTATCTAGATATTTGGCAACTTAGAATCTTAAAGTAAATGAATGCAATTGTTATATTTGAAAGAAGGGACAGGAAGGCAGAAATCTTGACAGTTCTCTTCTCATATTTTGGCTAGTATTAAAAAACTATAGATTACTGGATTACTTTTCTATGAACCAACATAACCATGCTTGCTTCACTAGAGATCTCAGCAGAATCTAGTCATATACACAAACATGCAGAGGTCATATTTTTGTTACAGATTTGTTTTCAGCCATCAGTTTAACAATTAGAATTCTCCTCATTCTATTCACTGACTGAGTTTCTCAAAAAATAATGAACAGTATATGACTAACATCATTTTTTAATTTACAACTCGGGACTCAGATTAAGTACTTATGATTGTTTCTGATACATAGAATGAGAACAAATAAAACCTCAAAAATTTAGGAGAGCTTAGGAAAGGTTGAATGGTGTCAAGTCTGTCCCTAGAATTGAACAAAAGAACCCAAATAAGAACAAGTTTGTTATAGTGGTTAAGGTTCGGGCCAAGAAACCTAAAGATTCTGAATTCTAGTCCTGCCATAGTCCTGAGAGCTGGCTGGGTGACCTTAAGTCAGCTACTCTGTCTCAGTCAACCCACCTCATAGGGTTCTTGTTGTGGGGAGCCTAGGAGGAAGGAGTATTATGTACGTTCACCACCTTAAATTATTTATAAAAAATAAGGATGGGATTTTAAAAATCTAACCCCAAAAATAAATAAAACTACAGTTAGTAGTAGATTTTACAGTAAAACTATCTTCAATTGGATCTGGAATATGAATTTCCAATTGGCAAGACTGCTAAATTGGCTCTTTCCCCATTTTCCTTTCAATGCCAATTAATTTCTCTTTTTGGAGATTATGGGAAAGCTAGATTATGCCGAGAATGCCCATTGTGTGTCCAAGTCTGTTTCTTTGATATTTTGGGAGAATGAACGCTCTTAGCTCCAGATGAAATGTGTTTTTATCATAAGACTAACACTGAGAACTTTATTCATTTTTCAGAATCAGTTAGAGCAACTATTATTTCAAAAAGTTTTCCTTTCTGTCAGATGATGTGCTATGACTTTGTGTTTTTAAAATGTTTGAATTACTTTACTCTTCTTTAAAAAAAATCCTATTTTTACAATTATAGTGAATTTTGATTGTAAAATCCATTAAAGTTACTGCTTCCATTTTATATATGATGACCTGAAAGAAATCACCACAGTGGAGATTGCTTCTGAGTAAAATTAACATAGGATTGCTTTAAATGACCTTATGGATTACCATAGAGAGGAAATTGAAAGAATATAGTGCAATCATGTTGCTCTGACCCACTAAGATACTATTAGTAAATTATTAATATAATTTAATATATTCAATATAGTTTAATATAATACAATATAAACTCAATAAAATAGGACTGGAATGTAGCAATGGAGGAATATTTTTCATGATTTGGTATTAGACTTTCAAAATGAATCAAAAGGGTGGGAATGATAACAGCACTAGCCATAAAAGCACATTGCTGTAATAAAACTTCCCTAAAGAAAATAGAGAAAGAATATATAAAATTTAATATATGCAGCGGAATGGTTTCAAAAGTGTTATACTGACAGAAAATAATTGGGGATTCTTTTACAGATCTAATATTAATATAATTTTTTTTCTCTAAAGAAGTAGAAGGAATTTAAATAGCCATGGTGGTGCAGTGATTAGAATGCAGTATTGCAGGCTAATTCTGCCAACTATCAGCAGTTTGATTGTCACCAACTCAAGGTTGACTCAGCTTTCCATTCTTTCGAGGTTGGTAAAATAAGGACCCAGATTATTGAGGAAAATAGGCTGACTGTTTGTAAACCGTTTAGAGAGGGCTGTAAAGCACTGTGAAGCTCACAGTCCTTTCAAATATAATATAACTACAGTATATAGGAAGAGTCTTAATACGAAAACAACTCATAATTCAACTATTTTTATCATTAAGTATTTAGTTACCATGTAGTTAATCATTTTAATAGAATGCCAACAGCCTCATAGGCCACAAGATATACTTTTTATGCTGGATGAAAATGTTGACTTCAGTTTGACTTTCACACACAGAACTAATGCTGAGGCCATCATTATGTGTTCCTGTCCTAATGTAAATCTCATGCAATAGACTCATGTACATTCCAGTAGACACTCTAGTTTACTTCCTCTGTACTACCTAACTACAGAATAATCTTGTAGAGACATTCTAAAATCATCGTGTTAATTGTAAATACATAAATTCATAGGAAGTCAAAAAGAATTTATTTACATAAATGAATTAAACATTGTGTTATTAGTGCTAGCATTTTAAAGCAGTGCATATAGATTCGCTTTTTCCTTTTATTATGAATCTGAATTTATTTTGATCGAGAGCAATCAATGAACTTCAGGATTGTTTTATAGCATCCAGAAACAGGATCTTGTGGCCTAGTAACCAGAAAAAATCATTGTATTTACCACTATAAGAAGAAAACGCATATGAATAGCCAAGTATCTGAAGCATTGTTCTCATTCTTCATGCTAGCAAAGTTTTGCTTATGCTGTGTCAAAGAATAGCACCATATATGGGAAGAGAAATGTTAAATGAACAGAGAGGATTCTGACAAGGGTGAGGGACACAAAATCAGATAGAAATAATTAAAGCAATGTATCTCCTAGTAGTAAGAAAATTGGACACTGAAAAAAAAAAGGTCTTCATTAATGGAGTTAGAGACAATGACTAAGACTACAGAATAAGAAGAACCGTTCAGTAAGAAAACAAAGACTGTAAGCTTCCTTGAGACAATGATTAGCAAGCAAAAGTTTGCATACTTTGTGCATGTAACATGATCTGACAATGGAGGGAAAAAATAATCATGATCAAGAATATGAGGGAAGTAAAAGAAGGGAAGGCAGTAAGAATGCCTTTTGGGTAGGCACATTTGCAGGGTCTTTTTCTACATAGTATAAGAAATTGAACCCAATTCAATGAGACCAAACCAATAATTTATTACATTTATTAATGCTTTTTCCACCACATACACGCACACACATACTTACCTGACCACATTTTGGGTGCTTGGCAACTGGTTCACATTTACAATGGGTTGCCAAATGCCCTGTGATTATATGATTGCCATTTGCCATTTTCTCTGTCAGTCTCCCTAGAAAGTCAATGGGGAAGCCAGCAGGAAAGGTTGCAAGTGGAAGAGAGGTTGGATTTGAGGTTCATTACCCCACCACATTGAGAGATTTCCCCCGTCCCCCATGCAAGGAAGGGATATCTTTCTCGTGGAGGAACAGACCTCAAATCTGGTACAAATGCCATTGTCCTGGAAAACTCATAACAATGCTATTCCCTAGCATTTCCTCCTCCAGAGGCTCATCATTATGAGCCTTCCAGAGCAATGGCTCTCATGTCTCCAACAGGGTGGACAGAGGACCCAGGCCTCCTGGGTGTCTAGGCTCTCTCCCTACTTAATAACCTATGCAGTCACTTAACAACTGCAACTAGGAATGCTGGAATTGCAGTTGGTGAGTCAAGTAATCATTTTGTGTCTCACTTAATGACTGCTATGCCCAACAACTGAGATTCCAGATCCAATTGGGGTCTTATTGGTGGGACTATCTCTTCTCTGGTTCTTTAATCTGATGATGCAGTAGTTAAACTGCAGTATTGCAGGCAAACTTTTCCCACAGTCTGGAGTTCGATCCTGACGGAGCTCAAAGTTAACTCAGCCTTCTATCCTTTCAAGGTCAGTAAAATGAGGACCCAGATTATTGATGACAATATGCAAATAATGCTTATATTGTAAACCACCAGAGTGCTGTATATATGCCTAAATGCTATTGTTATTGCTATTAAAACAAACTTGTTTATGTTATGAGTAGTATCCAAAAGATGAGAGCAAGAATAAGGCACCAGGCTAGAAACCAGGAGACTGTGAATTCTAGTCTTGCCTTAGGCTTGAAGATCAGCTGGGTGACTTTAAATCAGTCATTCTCTCTCAGCCCACACCATCAGGCTTGGTGGACAAGCCAGTCAATCAATTCCTGATTGCGGGGGAAACTAATTTTGCACTTGCAGGAAAACGTGAGGGGGAAAAACATATGCCAAAGATCATCACAAGTAATACACATTTGTACAAATTGTGAGACACAGAATCTTGCTTAGCATATCAAGATGAGGAAGAATAGTGGATTTGTTCATTATAATCTATGGCAATTTAGAGTCCAGATTTCAGTTACAGAAGACACTTACACAGATTAGAATTTAGTTGTGTATGAGCTTGCTACCCAAATATCTATCTTGTAAGGTTAGTGTTCATCCCAAACAGGACTAATACATTCCAAATATTATTGTCATAAAAATAAGCTGAAAAAATGGCTTAATCATTGCAAAAGTTATGAAAAGTTATTTAATCCAGAAGAAATATAGCTGATTAAACCAAGTGTTTTAAATCAGGTTGCAATATATTAAATTCAACTAGCTAAACTTCTTTCCTTATCCTTATCAGAAAGTCCTTTTTAAATGTCCCTGTTGTAATTGAGTAATGAATTTGTGAATCATTACCCAAAGAAAAACCCTTTTTACTCAATTTTCAGTAATTTATTCAGGTTTGGGAAGAACAAAATAGATAGGTCTGCCCTAAAAAGTGGGAATCTCTTGAGCAGAAACTGGAAGAGTAGAATGGAAACAGTGAATTGGGCTGTCTTCTTCTGTTATTCCACCCCTGAGAGAGCACCTCATGTTGAGAAGTTTTTCAATTGAGCAGGTCCATTTATAGTGAACACATTTCTATGTTAGCCAATAGAAAAATCTGGTTGATGAGTCAGTCTCCTAAACAGGATTGCACTACATGTTGATTTTTGTAATATGTTTCTTCTCTATGCATCTGAATTTTTTAGTTCAGATTCTTGGGATATTCTATTCCAAATGAATAGAATAGGTTTCACATTCCATTTTGCAAGAATCCATCTTCACATATTAATCTAGGGCTTTCTATAAAAAGTGGAAATCAAAACATCTTCCTTTCAAGTCCATAAATAAGGTATATGCATTTGACCACATTCACTAAGCATCTGAATAAAATACAGAATAGTTTCCCCAAGTTGCTATGTCACTACAGCTGCTCTACATCAAGCAGCTATATTAGACATTGCAAGATGTCCTTACCTACAATGTCTTCATAGGCATTCTCTTCTAAAGTGCTCTTAGATCCAAACTTGTGCTGACTGTCAGTACCATTTTCACTTGGGGAGGGAGGGTACAATGACTGGAGGCTTGAAGCATCTTCAAATTCAAAGGATTTTCTATAGGGGACAAAAGGTAATACAATCATTTGTGATTGTGAGTGCTGTATTTTTTTTTAATGGAAATTGTCAAAAGAAAAAGGCAATTATATGATTGCCCTCTCCCACATCACATTGAACAAGATCCAAACTATTTTTCGTATACCTTGTTGGACTTGTTTTGCTATAACATCACTTTAAACTAGTTGAACAAGAAATATTTCTTTAGTATGAGCTTCCCCACTACCACAATATTTTAAGCCAATGTTGATTTATCGGATTTTTTTGATGGATATGAGTATTTTTCAAAAGCACTGTGACAGGTAGAACAAGTAGACTACTTGAATTCGCTGCATGCTTGGAGAACAGTAGAGAGAGAAGAGACTGTTTTTGACTTTCTACAAAAGGCAGGACACAGAATAGAATACAGAAAAACAGAGATGGAAAGGACCTTGTCCAAACCCCTGCTCATTTCAGACAAATGGTTGCCCAATCTCTTCTTAAAAACTTCCAATGTTGGAGCATTCACAACCTCTGGAGAAGTTTTTCTACTGATAGTTTTAAATGTCAGGAATTTTCTACTTAGTTCTTCTTGATTCTCTGGTAGATTAGTACATTTGGGTTGGTGCATATACCTATAGGTAGCTTACTTTGCTGCGAGCCACTTAAAACTACTAATACGCTCTAGATCAGTGGTGACAAACCTATGTGCCAGAGGCGGCATTCAGAGCCTTCTCTGTGGGCACACACGCCATCGCCCCAGCACAGATTTCTTTACTAGAAAGCCAGAGGGGTGCAGAGCTCCTCTCCCCCTCTCCATATGCACTTGAGAACATTTCTGACATCACCTGCTCCCTTTGCCCAGCAGCCCAATGGGAACACTTCCTCCCTCCCCTGTCTTGGGTAAGGCGGGTGGTTCAAATGTATTGCGGAATCTGTGGTGAAGGTGAGAGAGAGGAGAGGACCTGGAGGGGAGCATAGCTCACAGTGGGCCACAGAAGTTGGGACAGGCTGCTGGAAGGCCTGTAGCAAACTTTTGTCGGCCGTGGATGGGACAAAGTGTCACCAAAGGCCAATGGGGGGCCTGGGGGCGCTAATGACCACTGGGGGGGTGCGTGTTGCCATGTTGGCACTATGTGATAAATAAGTGGCTTCTGAGTTGCAGTTTGGGCACTCGGTCTCTGAAAGGTTCGCCATCACTGCTCTAGATACTCTGACACTGGGGCTGAGGAGCCTCCCTCAGACACATTGTATCTCTGAAGCTCAATCTAAAAAAAAGGAAAATGAATGGGCCAGCCAAGAGAGGAGAACTTGTTCATATACTCTGCCTCTAATGCCAATGATCTGAATATTTCCGGTACACGTTCAGCCGTTTCTTACAATATTATTTGGCTAAAGCCTCAGCCCTCTTAATATAGCCATGGCATTCAAGACTAAAATAAACTCTCTGTTCATTCTTATCCTACCCTAATGTTGTTGTACTTACGTTATAAAGGAAGATGCAACAAATTACTGTTCTCAGATACCATCATTGCTTCAGTCAAGAGTTTCCAAAACATTTGTGTTTTATATTCCGTCACAAACTATTAACTTCCAAAATAAAATAAAATTTAAATTTCAAGATTGCTCTTGTAGTGATTGGATCCAGCGTTCAACAATGGACACAGTCTTCTACATAAGGTACATAATATACCCATAACTTATCTCCTTGCTTGAAAAGCAACAATTATTTTTGCTTATTTTTGTCACAATGAGAAACAATCCCAGAAGCAGGTGGCAAGATCGCTTCTTTTAAGCATCTCCTCCCACCAGAATATTTTATCTGGTCAAGTTGTTCTGACATTACCCATTTTAATAAAAACAAGACAGTACCCAAGAACATCCAGTTTGGTTTATTAAGAATACTGAATATAAAACTTTGCTATTGACCAATTTTAAAATAATTTACAAGAACTGTATGTACACACCAAATACATCTGAAGCTCAGCAGCTTGGTTCCAAAGCACATGAGGTTCTATTTCCCAATGAGACTCTTCTTGTTAAAGACACAAGAACACTTCTGATGATGCTTGTGCCCATTAAATTTAAAATAGAGCATGCAGCTTTTTATGAAGCTTTTCTTCACTTAAAAAGAGGTTCATGATAGCAATTTAGAAATTAACACTGGGACTAAAGCACAGAGGAAAATTTAATCCAGCAGCATTAGCCATTCAAAAAAATCTGTAGTGTAGGCAAGGTTTGGTAAAAATAGAGAAGATTTGCACAAGTGGAACTGCCAACCTGTCACAAGTTCTTTGATTACAAGTTTTGTACTCTGTACAAAACTCTGACAAGCAAGCATAGACAAGGAGGAATACTTTATTCTCATTAAGAATCATCATAATGACAATTAAAATGCCACTTTCAACTATATAATGAAATTGTACAAACTATTCAGAAATGTTTTACCCTTATATTTTGTTGAAGTTTTCCCTTGCATTTGGCAGAAATTGATGGATAACTTTCCACCAGATTCCATCAGTAAATTTCTTCATCTTGAACAGATTGCCTAGTGAACTAGGATTTTCAGTACATGATCTTGGCCATTTCAGATCTTTCTACATCACTGAAATTCCATCAGAGCGTAATTGAAAATAAGGGTTTTTTAATGGCAAGACAGGATATAAATGTAATACATTGTGCAAAATAAGCAGATACAGCCACAACTGAAGGTTTCAATAACCAATGACTGTGTACTATGTACAATAGCTAGAGTTTAGATATGGAAATTTCACTGCATTCCAATAAGCCATGAAAACTCACGAGGATCAGGATTAATCAAAGGATTAAAATATGAAGCTGAGAGGGAGGAACGGTAAGACAACTTGTACAAAGCATGTTTACAGTCATTATAGAAAAATAATAAAAATATAGATGTTCTTTATTTTTTTTCCAGTTTGTATCTGCTGCAGTAAAAGTCAATCAGCAACTACAGCTGTTAACAGACTCTAGTATCATTTGGAGCAACATACTGTACTTGACAAAACCCAGTTAACAGGAGGTGACAGCCATTGCGTCTACAGCATAAATGTGTTGGCCTAATTCTGCCTGCTTTAATTCTCATCTGAAAAGAATGACCTTAAGAAGGAGAGGTTTCTTGCTCTGCAGAAATGTCTCCCCACTATTTAAGAGTATATGACAATAGCTTTCCATGTTTACCTATTTGGCGATTTTCTGCGAAAGCGCGACTCTTTTTTCGATCTCCGTGTGGCAGGGGGAGCCGGAGTTGATGGAAGAGGGGGAGGAACAGCAGCCATTGGTGAAGGAGGTAGTCCGTTGCTCGATTTACTTGTATGGTTCTTGTCAGCTTCATACTCAAAGGTGCGTTTCGGCTTGGGCACAGGATTTACTGCTGTGTTTGCCAGGCTCTCTGGAAGCAGCTTAGAACTAAAAGAACTAACTTTGGTAGTTAGCCCATGCAGCATTTTGCTAGTTTTCTCAGTCTCTGTGGGTGTCTCCAGATTACTCCCACAAGTAATGTTCCCTGCTTTGCTATCATTTGCAATCTCAGTCAAGCTGTCTGAAACCGCTGAAGTCAAAGACTTCTTTCTGCCTCTATCCACATTGTAGCAGCTACTTGGCAACTGAGGAAGTCCCCGGCCAGGTTGCTCTTTTAAGGCCTGTTCAATTTTCTGGATCCTGTTTAGCACAGCTGAGCTTTCTTTCGGAACCCCCTTGAGAAAAGCATTGGTGGACTCATTCCGGCTCAGTCGCTTTTCAAACCGGTGGCAGGAATCTCTGTCTAGAAATTCCTCCTCTTCAGTTTCTGGGTAGGAGCATTCAGAAAATGTTCTGCTCATCCTCTGGAAGCCTTTGTATTCAAAAGCCTTCTCACTGCAGGGAGAAGGCAACATACTAGGGCAGCTCTCACTGCCTGACCGCTCCCCAACATCCCTCTTGTCCAAGCAGAGGCTCATTCTAGGGGAAGGCTGTTTGCGGCATTCCCATTCCGTTATCTTCTGCCTGATATCAAGAGCTTGTGAGTGGACACTGACCCGGCTGAGAGAGATGTTGCGCAGATTGGCTGTTGCTCCCAAGGAAAGAGAGCTCCGTCTAAGCTGCCAGTTGCCTAATCCTTCGCCATCTTGACCCTCACTGGATACCTCCTTTGGTTCGTGTCCCTGGAAGACAGAGACCCTTTTATCCAGGCATCCAATGCTGATGGCTTTGAGTGGATGATGTGGAGATTCTGTATCTGAAGGGGAAGTTGAGGTACTTCTTAAGGCAATTCCCCACTTATTCTGATCCTTAAGGAAGACTCTGGAATCGGAAACTTTGGTGAAATTGCCGGAACAGCAGGATTCCTCACTGTCACTGAGTGGATATGTTTTGGGGCTTCTTTGTTGATACAGAAGAGGTGATGGAGACACTGACTGACACCTGGAAGTGAGAAGACAAATACCGTTTAGCCAACTAGCTATGGAAATAAATGAGCAAATAAACAGATAAAGTAATGACTTAAAAAAAGTTTTAAACAAACTGTACCAACCTTCTAAAACTGATTTCTATTTTATAAAAAAGTTTTAATAAGTAATTTATCAAGTAGGGATTTTTAAATCTTTTAAAAGCGTATTAAAAGTGTCATAATCAAGTTGATTAACATTTATCCATCACAGCATTCTCTGTGCAACATTGCAAATCAGTTCATAAGGAACATTTATAACTTGATTACTTATTACATCTTCACTTCTTTATGTATTTTCAGGGTCAATTGCTACATCCTTTGCTCTTATATTGCTACATGAATGAAGAAGCCATTCAATAGTGCAGCAATTGAAGAAATTGTTTAAATTTTAATTATTATTAATTTAAATTTAAATAGAAATTGAAGTTTCTATAAAGTTGGAAGTGGACTTTCTGCAGTCTGAAACTATACAGATATTAATTAAACCTCTTTCGGAGACAGAAGGGAAATTAAACTTGTTTTGGAGAGAGGAGAGGAATGAATTCAACCTCTTCTGGAAGGAGATTAAACTTCTTTTGGAAGGAGTAGGCAAATTCAGTCCCTTTTTGAAGGGAGAAAAGGAATTAATTCAATATGTTTTGAAGACAGGTGCACTGGAGGCCTACAGCAGGACAGCTACAGTACCTATGCAAGGCTGCTGGCCAATTCTCTGGGGAAAAGGCACAAGCTCAGCTTAATTGCAGCAGAATCACTTGGCCATTCCGCAGTTCAGACCAAGAACCTCTGCCAAGTGGTGCTTCTGCTCAACACCCAGCAATCTTTGCATCTGCAATTAAGCTGAGGCAGTGCGCATGTTTGACACTTCTGTATTAAGAAAATCATATAAATGAAAGATGGTTAAAACCAAACTCATGCAATACTTTAAAACAAAATTACAGTATGGGGATCACAGTATGGAACTGAGACAGGAGGATGCAGAATCCAAATCCACATGCAGCCATAACCCAATGGGAGATTTTGGACCAGTTGTCAACTTTCAGCCAAACTTACCTTACAGGATTATTGTGGAAATAAAGCGAATGAGCCCTTCTATATGCTACTACAGGTAGTTCTCATTGTGATCCTAATTAGGACCACCAACTCTGTTGCTAAACAAATTGGTCATTAAGCAAAACACCATGTGACCTCCCTGCTTAACAACAGCAGTTCCAGCAGTCACGGTTTCAGTTATTAAAGGCGACATCGTGTGACCATAATTTGCAACCTCCTGCCAGCTTCCCTATTGACTTTGCTTCTTGGAAGTCAGCTTGCGAAGATCACAAATACCAAGTACATAACCATGGGATGCTGTGACTGTTGTAAGTGAGCAACGGTTGCCAGGTGCCTGAATCACGATCATGTGACTGCAGGGATGCTGCTATGGTTGCAAGTTTTTTTTTTCAGCATTTTGTAACCTTAAACAGTCACTACATGAATTGTCGTTAATCGAGGGCTACTTGCATATAGTTTCGGAACATCTACGTTAAGGCAGATTCTGAGTCTGATAAGGCATCTTATTTTATTTGCAGAGCCGTGGTGATACAGTGGTTCCTTCCAATACTCCAGGCTAATTCTACAGACTGCAGGATGCAGTTCGATCCCGACCAGCTCAAGGGTGATTCAGCTTCCATCCTTCCGAGGTCACTAAAATGGGGACCCAGATTGTTGGGGGCAATATGCTGACTCTGTAAACCGCTTAGAGAGGGCTGTAAAGCACTATGAAGCGGTATATAAATCTTGTGAAGCGGTATACAAGTTTAAGTACTGTTGCTATTTTAAAAAAACAGGCATGACATGTGATTAACATAAAACACTATTCCTTCATTTATTCCTTTTTTCTAATTTGTACAGGGGGGCGGGAGGGCACCTCCAGCTTCCCTAAGAATACTTTTATTCAATTTTCCTTATTCTTTTCCTTCATTTCAGTGGGGTTTTTTAAATACTTGTTCCTAAATTAATAATCATCCCTGATTGTACTCTTTTCATTCCCAGTTTCTGAATTTTAAGGATGAGAAACGGTCCTTCCTGCACCAATGCTACAGTTCTTAACTAATGCAATTCTAATGATTGCTAAATGAGGGGAAAACATGAAACAGTTAATTTGAGGAAGTCAGATTTCTTTTATAAACTACTCACATAAACCAAACCAGGAACCCAATGATTAAAACGCTTGGAAAAAAGATTTAGATTACTCTGTGGGACTCAAATGTATACAGATACATTCTGATAGAGTAGGAGAAGGATGTAAGGAATGTATCAAAATTACAAATTTAATTAAAAGTCAGGAATGTTCAGCAGGAATGATGAATCCCACTCTGGTAACCAGCTGCGAAAAGACAAAGAAAGGAGCAGTTCATGTATTCTTCCCTTGCAAGAAAAGAAAATGAAGAAAGAATTTCTACTGCTATTCAAACTGCTACTCGGTCATGACAGCATATGTTATCTGTATAACATGCAAACACTTACTGCAGTTTGTTATAACATGAGACTTCTGTTCTTGGTGACAATTGTAAATTCAGGTATGTCAAATTCAAGCGTACATACAACAACTACATCAACTCTGAAGTTACGGAATCCTCAAGGATTCAACTAAGACTCAAATTTTCACTAAAGACACCATTTGCAGGACCGCATACTACCATGTGATACCTTTCACCGACCCGTCCGCTCCCACAGAGAGGGCCTCCTCAGGGTGCCATCAGCCAGACAATGCAGGCTGGCGACCCCCAGGGAGAGAGCCTTCTCTTTGGCGGCACCCACCCTCTGGAATGATCTCCCTGTAGAGATTCGGATGATTACTGACCTCCGTGCTTTCCGCCATGCTCTTAAGACATATTTATTTGTTCAGGCAGGTTTGGCCTAGTCCTGCCCCCTTCCTCCATTCCCGATTTTAATGAATTAGGTTTTAAAATGGTTTTAAGGATTAGTAATTTTAAATTGTCAGCCCATCAGTATTTATTTTTAATGTGGTTTTAATATGTATATATATATCTGTATTTTATTGTTGGCTGTAAACCGCCCTGAGTCCGTTGCAACGGAAAAGGGCGGTCTATAAATCTAACTATTAAATTAAATTAAATTTTGCATCTGTTTCCTTCATTTAAAAAAATGGAAAATCCAAAACTCTTTGAGTGGATTGATGACATAAAAAGTCAAGATATTGTTTTTCTGACTGGAGTTGATAACCAAACCAAAAAGAGTTGTCTCCAAGGAACAACTGTTTCTTCTCCAAGAAAAGTACTCCTTCTTAGTAATAACCTAAACTAAGGTTAACCAGGTCACCACAGAAAGCAATCATGTAAAATAATGAATTATGCAATTTCTGTTTCCTGTATCTGCTTGCTTGTCTCATATTTCCCTCTGGGTAAATCATGACCAGACTCCCAGTTCATCCTTATAGATCAGCTTTTGTTTCTAGAGAGGAAGTGACTATGAACTGTTGTGGGAGGCAACTTACTGCAGTAGTTGAACAGGTTTATCTTTGTTTCCAAGGCAGTCAGTGTGTAAAGTAGAGGCTAGAGATAATTATGACACAACACTAGCAAGGCTGAGATCATGAAATTATCTACGTAAAAGAAAGGATAGAGAATAGAGATAATACCCAATTATTTTGTAACACTGCAGATAATAACTAGTGGGAGTTGAAATTTTTTTTGAAAACAGGCAAATCTGCTTAAAATGCACCCAGTCAATTCAATATGAAACATACAGTACATATGGTGTTATGGTGATACATTCAGAATAGAATATCTTCATGCTGGACAAAGTGACTGACTAATCCAATTTTATTTGTATGTATAGTCTCCTCAGACATTTTGTACTGCTATAGCAAGTCATATATGTTCTTTGCCATAAACCTGTCAAGACACAAGCTTTAATCCTCTGTATAACTTACTGGACCAAAATCAACTGAATCCTTCTCCAAATTTACAGAGATGTTTGGTGGTATAAATCTTTATTCCAACATCAGTGTACTGACATAAATCCAGGACAAATCTCTAGAACAATTCATCTATGCTTGGATTCTCCAGGCATTTGGCTAATATAAGTTTTTTTCATGGAAGGAGAGTACGATTTGACATTCTACCAATCAAAAAGATTATGGAACTACACATTTTTATAATTTACACTATAAACTTTGTTTTCCCCATGCAAAATGACCCTACTATGATTTTCAGAGTTTTAAAGTACCAGTAATTCTTTAGTTTTGGTACAGTATTTGTCTTTATCAGCAACATATTTGAACTTCTTCTGAGTGTAGCAAAATGTGATGTATGATAATGAACATTGATATATGCAAAAAAGTTTTGGTCAGCCACAAATGGGCAAACTTTTCAGGAAAATCCCAAAGGTGCTTTTCAAAAGGCAACTGGACTTTCTTGGTTCCTTTGAAAATGTATCATTTCTCATCCAAAAAGTTTCTTCAGTTCTGACTATCAGAATTGAACAATCAGGTTTAGTGTTTTATTTTTGGCTGTACACCGCCCTGAGTCCTTCGGGAGAAGGGCGGTATAAAAATTTAAATAAAATAAATAAAATAAAATAAATTCATTTATAATAAAACATAGTAAATATTTCAACATAGACCAGCCTTCTGAGTGTACAGTTCACCAATCTCAAATATGTTATTAATCTTTTCTAATACACTTTGATTCCTACTCTTTCTTCATTCGAGCCATATATAAAATAAGTTCCAAATTTGAAAATAATCTGAATCTTCTTTTCCTTTCATTCTCATGGTCAATCTGTCCATTTCTGCACAGTCTAATATTTTCTTTATTATTTCTTCTTCTGGTGGCATTTTTTCTTTTTTCCAGTTTTGTGTAAAAACAATTCTTGCCGCCATTAATATAAGTACAGTCAAACGCATATATATTGCTTCTCCAATTTTTCATATCTAATAAAAAATCTCCCGTTTAAACTCTATCTGTATCCCTAATATTTCTCTTAGCCAAGTATGAATTCTATTCGAATAATTTTTTTGCATATTTACAAGTCCACTACATATGATAATAAGTGCTTGAATTACATTTGCATTTCCAGCATTTATCTGATACATCTTTAAACATTTTTGCCATTCTTATAGGTGTCATGTGCCGTCTATAAAACATGTTATATAGATTCTATTTATATGCTGCTGATTTTGTCAACCTAGTTTATTTCCCATGCGTTTTGTCTTTTGTCTAGATTTATATTATATCCAAAATTCTTTGCCCAGGTTATCATTGTTTCTTTAACTTGTTCATCTTCCATTTTTAAATTTAACAAAACCCTATGCATCTTTTTTTATCGATGTCGCATCCGAAGTCAATGACATCTTATCAAAGTCTGCCTGTTCTTTATAAAATGCGTATAATTTAACATCTTTTTCAAATCTTGTTCCAGGCAGCTTCCTACTTGTTGCTGTAGATCATAAGAAGAGCAGCCTCTCAACCAAAGAAGGAACCATGTAGCTGTAGGATGAGTTGGACAGAGAGATCTGTTCTTGGGATGGTGTCAGGCTGAAGGGTCCAAGAAAGATGCTTTGATCTCTGCAGGTGCACAGCAAAAACAAAGCCATCTTAGTGATCGCCACCGGTTTCATCTCCAAACAAACAGAGCACAACCACACACCCGAATGGGTGAGTCACCCAGCAGCGTTAGTGGCATTGCCAGGCACTGAAACAAATGTCAGCAGAGCAAACAGTGCCAGGAAACAAGGCCCAGTATGGGCAACTCAGAGGGAAGGGGGAATGAGGAAAAACGAAAGCCTCCTTCTAAGTTCAAATAAAAACATCTGGTATAAGTGGGGAATTTAACTTCAGAGAGCAGGAAGCAAAGCAGGAGACAGACATGTTGAACGAAGAATGAAGGACGAACTTCCTCCTCACTCCTGACTTCTTGCCCGTTAACTGTTCTTGCCCTATTTTACTTTTTTTTAAAAATCGTTCAGTGTTTATGTCTTTAACACGTTACGTGTTTCTAAGATTTTATTTGTACAACGCCCAGGGTCCCTCTGTGAGGGAGATGAGCGGTTTCTAAACATCACAAATACCGGTAAATAAATAAGGTTTAAAAGTACGAGTCGATTTCATGCTACAGTAAGAAGATCAGATCCCCCAACTCCCAACCCCTTCACCCCAAAGTTACAGGAAATCAGCACAAAAGCCTCTAAAAAAACACACAGCAGCCACAGCAGCAAGAATTGAGTAGACAGAAACCTGATAACAACTGAAAACCAATCAAAACCAACTGATAGGATTAAAACTAAGGAAACCAGTACTTAAAATTTGCATTTCCAAAGCCCCAAGGAAGATCACAGGTTTTACATAATCCTCAGAAGCCAGCCTGCACATCATGAAGCACATTGTCATACTTGAAGCAGTGCGATGACCTCCCCTATGCTATACGAGTGATCGCCAACCTTCGGACCTTCCGCTGTGCCCTGAAGATCCACCTGTTTCAGCAAGTGGGCATCGAATAGCTGCGCCCTGTCCTCCGGTGTTTAATTTTAAATTTGACTGGGAAATAGTTTTTATTGCTTTCCCCTTTTAATCAAATCAGGCCTATTTAATTGTTTTAATATGTTTGTAATTTGTCTCTGTATTTTTATGTGTTCGTTTTAAACTGCCTGTAAGCCGCCCTGAGTCCTTCGGGAGAAGGGCGGGATATAAATAAAATTTATTATTAATTTATTATTGTTATTCTAGTCTGGTGCATTAATCATCACATCAAAATGGCTCTCATTTATTTCATTTAGGAATGAATTAAAACATACATGCACATCAGTATTCAAATATGAGTTGCAGTTTCCTTCTTCTCGTTTTCTGGGGCTGCTTTCCCAATCTGAATGCTCCTCCCCCCAATATGTATGTGTGTATGTACGTGTGTATGTCTGTGTGCATATATATATGTTTTTGTAGATTTTCACGGGTAGGTATAGGTGTAGCTAGATTTTCATGCATAGGTGTAGGTGTAGCTAGTATCCAGATGTCTGGAAGGCAGGAAGCATCGTCCCGTTTATTCATGCTGTGGGGGTGTTTCTCTATTTCGATGGCTTCTTTGGTTATTCTCTGGTTGAAGTGTTCGGTGCTGGAGATTAATTTGGTTCCTTCAAAATTAATTTCACGTCCTGTGGCTTTGAGGTGTTGGAAGAGGGAGGAGGTGTTTTCTTCTTTTCTGACTGCGTTCTTGTGTTCTGCGATGCATTTATTCTCCTGTGGGCTTGTCCAATGTATGACTCTGGAGGTTATTTTTCCAAGAACGAGTGCATTCTTTTGAAACTTCTTGTCGCATTGGCTTTGTTATAGCAAACCACTATTTCTTTGTTTTCAGTGTTATTTGTGACAGATAAGGAACTTTTCTTCCAGTAGACCTGCAGCTGCTATCCGTGGTTAGTCAGTCGACAGTTCGTAGTATTATGGTACAGTCAGCCAGATGTTCAGACTGGACTTGGCATATTTAGCCACCCTCTACGTCCTTCCCAAGGAACTGCAATAGGGGGGCGTTGTTGTTTGATGGTTACATCACAGGATACAAACTGTTCCAAGTTAAGCTGCCTTTTGATCAAAAACATCCCAGCGTTGGAACTGCTCCAAATGTCCTTGGGTGCGTCTAGCAGTGTGTGGTTGAGCATCATTGTAAACCAACACCACACCGGAAGTCAGCATGCCCCGACGCTTGCATCATACCGCTCCGACGATGACCATGTGCTTCACGATGCTGTTCCAGGGTGGCTTAATTCCCAGGAGGGAGGTTTCTTTGCAGAAGGAATTTCAAGCCTTGTAAGACGTGATGACAGGGGCCTCAATTGGAATGGCGATGAAGTCATGTAACATTATACATCTAATGTGTATAATAAAATTCTGTATCTGTGAGTGTCTGTCATTGATAACTAAACAGAGCTTTTTTTTTCCTGAATTGCCCTTGTATTATTTAAACTCAGATGTCACTCAACTCTCAGTATAACTCTGAACGGCTGTCAACCGTCAAAGAAATTACAATGCCATTAATAAAACATTAAAAAAATAAAGATTAACAATGACAAATATGATGAAGTGAAAGGACTTAACTCTCCCTCATCAAAGCCCTCGTGAGAAATCACTATTTAACTAAATTCAGCTTCCACTCTAGACTATGGGAAAGTTATGAGCTAGTTTTTGGAGACCATTTGGATCTGACTGGGATAAAAACAGGCTAAATGTAAACAGAAACAGTTAAACTTTGTTCAGGGGAATCTTTGCAAAATCTGGTGATAATGAGACTTAAATGGCTGACAGTCTCCCTGAAAGAGAAGATTAGTAATCTAGAATTATGGCTGCTACTAAATAGACACTAAAGTGATGGAGGTCATCGCTTACAAGGACCTTTGACCAGTTTCAGACAATACAATGAATTAAAAAGAGTAGAGGAAAATAAGAGGAGTCTTTATACATGGATGTTCTTATGAAAATGCCTTCAGAATGATGTGAACTCAATTATTTATCCTAGCATTGCTGCATCATTTAGCATCAATTTCAGTTTAAGATTATTGGATGCACAATGAACTAACAAAGAGATGGGAAAATAGAAATCAATTGTATATATTACAAAAAAGCAGGATCACATTGTTCCTTGAAAAAAAATGAAATGTGCCCAGCCAAGGAGAGGCAATGCAGAAAAGAGTCATGGTTAACAGGAAGACAGTTAAATTAATAACTGGAAGGGTTATAACTTCAGTAGGATTAATTCTTAGGACTAAAGAACCCTTTTCACAAACTGAAACCTTAGAGGCTGGAATACAGTTTCCATCACCTTCTGAGCTACAGTAAAACAATTTGGGCAGGGTGAAATACCTCTAGGGCAAAGCAGAAGAGGAAGAAGAAGGAAAAAAGGGGCAGGTGTTTCATCTACAGGCATACATATACGAGGGCAATTTGGGAAAAAACCTCCCAAATTGGGAAAAAACCTCCCATCTGGTTATCAATGACAGACACTCGCAGATATAGAATTATTATTAGACACATTAGACATCACTGCCATTCAAATTGCGGCACTTCTCAAAACATCTTACAAGGCTTGAAATTCCTCCTGCAAAGAAATCTCCCTCCTGGGAATGAAGCTACCTTGGAACAGCATCGTGAAGGGCATGATCATCGTCAAAGCAGTGCAGCGCGAGCGTCGGGGCATACTGACCTCTGGTGTGGTATTGGTTCACAACAGTGATTGCCTGCACACTGCTAGATGCACTCGAGATCATTTGGAGCAGTTCCAACGTCGGAATGTTTTTGATCACCCCACCCCGACCCCATAGCCCAAATTTGGTGCCGAGCATCTCCCAGCAGGAGGGGGATTTCTTTGCAGGAGGAATTTCAAACCTTGTGAGGCGTTATGACAAGGGCCTCCATTGGAATGACGATTGTGTCAAAAAGTCATGGAATGTTGTAGTTTTCTAATGTGTATAATAAAGGTTCTGTATC